>CAUYLG010009282.1:0-69093 GCA_963573385.1 Cacajao melanocephalus
GGCTGAGGCAGAAGAATCGCTTGAACCCAGGAGGTGGAGATTGCAGTGACTCAAGATTGCACCACTGCAGTCCAGCCTGGCAATAGAGCGAGACTCCATCAAAAATAAATAAATAAATAAATAAACAAACAAACAAACAAACAAACAAACTTTAGTAGAAGGAATCTGAAAAAAAAATCAAACAACCAGAGAGAAAAGTCAAGTTATCCACAAAGGGAAGCCCATCAGTCTCACTGCAGATCCATCAGCAGAAACTCTACAAGCCAGAAGATAGTGGAGGCAAATATTCAACATCCTAAAATAAAAGAATTTTCAACCCACAATTTTATACTCAGCCAAACTAAGCTTCATAAGCAAAGAAGAAATAAAATCCTTTATGGACAAGCAACTGCTGTGAGATTTTTGTCACCACCAGTCCTGCCCTACAAGAGCTCCTGAAGGAAGCACTAAACATGGAAAGGAACAACCAGTTCCAGCCACTGCAAAAACATACCAAACTATAAAGACCATCGACACTATGAAGAAACTGCGTCAACTAATGGGCAAAACAACCAGCTTGCATCAAAATGGCAGGATCAAATTCACACAAAACAATATTAACCTTTAGTGTAAATGGGCTAAAAGCCCCGATCAAAAGACACAGACTGGCAAATTGGATACAAAGTCAAGACCCATCGATATGCTGTATTCAGAAAACCCATCTCACATGCAAAGACACACTTAGGCTCAAAATAAAGGGATAGAGGAAGATTTACCAAGCAAATGGAGAACAAAAAAAAAGCAGGCACAATCCCAGTCTCTGATAAAACAGACTTTAAACCAGCAAAGATCAAAAGAGACAAAGAAGGGCATTACATAATGGTAAAGGGATTAATGCAACAAGAAGAGATAACTATCCTAAATATATACGGACCCAACACACAAGCAC
Organism: Cacajao melanocephalus; assembly: GCA_963573385.1. Taxonomy (NCBI): domain Eukaryota; kingdom Metazoa; phylum Chordata; class Mammalia; order Primates; family Pitheciidae; genus Cacajao; species Cacajao melanocephalus. The sequence continues at coordinate 929 of CAUYLG010009282.1, forward strand.
CCAGATACATAAAACAAGTTCTTAATTACCTACAAAGAGACTTAGACTCCCACACAATAATAGTGGGAGACTTTAACACCCCACTGTCAATACTAGACACAATGACAAAACAGAAAATTAATAAGGATATCCAGGACTTAAACTCAGATCTGGACCAAGTGGACCTAATAGACATCTACAGAACTCTCCACCCCAAAACCACAGAATATACCTTCTTCTAAGCACCACACCGCACTTATTCTAAAATTGACCACATAATTGGAAGTAAAACATTCCTCAGCAAATGCAAAAGAACGGAAATCATAACAAACAGTCTCTCAGATCACAGTGCAATCAAATTAGAACTCAGGATTACGAAATTCATTCAAAACCACACAACTACATGGAAACAAAACAACCTGCTCCTGAATGACTACTGGGTAAATAATGGAATGAAGTCAGAAATAAAGATGTTCTTCAAAACCAATGAGAACGAAGACACAATGCACCAGAATCTCTGGGACACATTTAAAGCAGTGTCTAGAGTAAAAATTGTAGCACTAAATGCCTACCAGAGAAGGGAGGAAAAATATAAAACCAACACCCTAATGTCATGATTAAAAGAACTAGAGGAGCAAGATCAAACCAATTCAAAAGCTAGCAGAAGGCAAGAAATAACTAAGATCACAGCAGAACTGAAGGAGACAGAGACACAAAAAACCCTTCAAAAAAATCAATATATCCAGGAGCTAGTTTTTTGAAAAGATGAACAAAATATATAGACTGCTAGCCACACTAATAAAAAAGAAAAGAGAGAAGAATCAAACAGATGCAATAAAAAATGATAAAGGGGATAGCACCACAGATTCCACAGAAATAAAAACTACCATCGGAGATTACTACAAACACCTCTACAAATAAACCAGTAAATCTAGGAAAAATGGATGAATTCCTGGACACTCACACCCTCCCAAGACTAAACCAGGAAGAAGTTGAATCCCTGAATAGACCAATAACAAGGTTGAAGGTGAGGCAGCAATTAATAGCCTACCAACCAAAAAAAGTCCAGGACCAGATGGGTTCACAGCCAAATTCTACCAGTGGTACAGAGAGAAGCTGGTACCATTCCTTCCGAAACAATTCCAAATAATACAAAAAGAGGGAATCTTTCCCAAATCATTTTATGAGACCAACATCATCCTGATATCAAAACCTGGCAGAGACACAACTAAAAAAGAAAATTTCAGGCCAATATCCATGATGAACATAGATGCAAAAATCTTCAATAAAATATTGGCAAACCAAATGCAATAGCACATCAAAAAACTTATCCATCATGATCAAGTCATCTTCATCCCAGGGATGCAAGGCTGGTTCAACATCTGCAAATCTATAAACATAATCCATCACATAAACAGAACCAAAGACAAACCACAAGATTATCTCAACAGATGCGGAAAAGGCCTTCGATAAAATTCAACAGCCCTTTATGCTAAAAACCCTCAATTAACTCAGTATTGATGGATCGTATCTCAAAATACTAAGAGCTATTTATGACAAACCCACAGCCAATATCATACTGAATGGACAAAAAATGGAAATATTCCCTTTGAAATCTGGCACAAGATAATGATGCCCTCTCTCACCACTCCTATTCAACATAGTATTGGAAGTTCTGGTTAGGGAAATCAGGCAAGAGAAAGTAATAAAGGGTATGCAAATAGGAAGAGAAGACATCAAATTGTCCCTGTTTGCAGATGACATGATTGCATATTTAGAAAACCCCATGGTCTCAGCCCAAAATATCCTTAAGTTGATAAGCAACTTCAGCAAAGTCTCATGATATAAAATCAATGTGCAAAAATCGCAAGCATTCCTATACACAATAATAGACAAACAGAGAGCCAAATCATGAGTGAACTCCCATTCACAATTGCTACAAAGACCATAAAACACCTAGGAATACAACTAACAAGGGATTTGAAGGATGTCTTCAAGGAGAACTGTAAACTACTGCTCAAGGAAATAAGCGAGTACACAAACAGATGGAAAAGCATTCCATGCTCATGGTTAGGAAGAATCAAGAATGTGAAAATGGCCATACTGCCCAAAGTAATCTATAGATTCCATACTATCCCCATCAAGCTATCAATGACTTTCTTCACAGAATTGGAAAAAACCACCTTAAACTTCATATGGAACCAAAAAAGAGCCTGCATAGCCCAGACAATCCTAAGCAAAAAAAAAAAAAAAAAAAAAGGAAAAAAAAAAAACCAACAAGCTGGAGGCAACAAGCTACCTGACTTCAAACTATATTACAAGGCTACTGTAATCAAAACAGCATGTCACTGGTACCAAAACAGAGATGCAGACCAATGGAACAGAACTGAGGCCTCAGAAAGAATGCCACAGAACTACAACCATCTGATCTTTAACAAACCTGACAAAAACAAGCAATGGGAAAAGGATTCCCTATTTAATAAATGGTGCTGGGAAAACTGACTAGCCATATGCAGAAAGCTGAAACTGGATCCCTTCCTTACACCTTATACAAAAATTAACTCTAGGTGGATTAAAGATTTAAACATGAGACCTAACACCATAAAAACTCCAGATGAAAACCTAGGCAATACCATTCAGGACATAGGCATGGACAAGGACTTCATGACCAAAACACTAAAAGCAATGGCAACAAAACCAAAATAGATAAGTGGGATCTAATTAAACTTAAGAGCTTCTGCACAGCAAAAGAAACTATCAACAGAGTGAATCAGCAACCAACAGAATGGGAAAAAAATTTGGAAATCTACCCATCTGACAAAGGGCTGATACCCAGAAACTACAGAGAACTTAAACAAATTTACAAAAAAAAAATAACCCCATCAAAAGATATGAACAGATACTTTTCAAAAGAAGACATTTATCCAGCCAACAAACATGAAAAAAAGCTCACCATCACCGGTCGTTAGAGAAATACAAATCAAAACCACATTGAGATACCACCTCATGCCAGTTAGAATGGGATCATTAAAAAAATCAGGAGACAACAGATGCTGGAGAGGATGTGGAGAAATAGGAATGCTTTTACACTGTAGGTGGGAGTGTAAATTAATTCAACTATTGTGGAAGACAGTGTGGCAATTCCTCAAGGATCTAGAACTAGAAATACCATTTGACCCAGCAATCCCATCACTGCATATATACCCAAAGGATTATAAATCATTCTTTTATAAAGACACATGCACATGTATGTTTACTGCAGCACTGTTCACAATAGCAAAGACTTGTAACCAACCCAAATGCCCACCAATGATAGACTGGATAAAGAAAATGCAGCACATATATACCATGGAATACTAGGCAGCCATAAAAAAAGATGAGTTCATGTCCTTTTCAGGGACATGGATGAAGCTGGAAACCATCATTCTCAGCAAACTGACACAAGAACAGAAAACCAAACACCGCATATTCTCACTCATAGGTGGATGTTGAACACAGGGACACAGGGAGGTGAACATCACACACCATGGCCTGGAGGGTAGGGGGCTAGGGGAAGAATAGCAGGGGGTGGAGGGCTAGGGGAGGGATATCATTAGAGGGAATACCTAATGTAGATGACAGGGTGATGGATGCAGCAAACCACCACCATGGCACGTGTATATCTATGTAACAAAGCTCCACAATCTGCACACATATCCCATAACTTAAAGTATAATAAATAAATTTAAAAAAAAACTTCAGGGGAAGGAATCTGAAGAAAAAATCAAACAAAGCATAAAATTAAAAGATATTCCGAGGAGGCATGAGTCTAATGCACTTCTCTAATAACCTCACTTCTCTAATAACCTCTCCTATTGCTTTGGGTGTTACTGTTGCTGCTTCTCAAGCATAATTATCTTCTCAATTACATGAGTTTCTCGCTAATTTCTAGACTGAAGAAACTGAAAGTCAGAGGAATACTGTGGTTGACTGTCCCTACGATCTAGATAGGTATGATGAATCTGTCTTAAAAACTGTTGTTTGGAAAAATAAGTAGCATCTAAGGCCGGGTAAAGAAAATAGTTAATGTTAGCAATTTTGTTAACATATCCAGGAAACAGACTTGCTACTGGCAGGCTGAATAAATGTGTACCACACATGACCTTCAAAACCATTGATCTTAAAGGTTTTAAACAATACCCCACTGACCCATTGGTCTATGTACACAGATTAAGAGATCTTTCGATGTCTAGTCCCCTTTGTAGAACATTGCTACCAATAAGAAGCCTGCTTTAAAATATATACATATTGAACCAGGTTATATGTGATCATTAATCACAGACTCTCCCCAGGACAACCATCATAAATACTGCATCTGCATAAAATTCCCTGCTGAAATTGCCTTGCCATCTTTTCTGCCTTCTGTGGAAAAGCAGATGCATTTGGACGAAAAAGGAATCAAAAGGAGCAGAGAAAGAAAACAAAGAATAGGAAATATGCTGCCTTTTAATATTTATCTTAAATGACTAAAAGACATTAAACATTTTTAAATCATTTTAAAGTTATTTTCAGCTATATTTAAAATTCTTTTAAAAGAATTTTAAATGTGCTGGAATTGTCTCATAGCACTGTTTGATAGCAATACTAAGCAAGATACTCTAACTGAATTTTTAATATTTTGGTATTTCTGTTACCAACTATATCTTCATAGTGCAACTATATTTTTGTGGGGCCAGAAACTTATACAAAATGACGAATCCAAAATTATAATAAGTACAAGTTCTTGGAAGGGTCTCTGAAGCATAAGCTGCCTCAGGGTCAGGGTAAATCTGCCCCTGTTGCAAGGATAAAATGAAATGGGGCATGCAAACAACCCAGCAATGTTCTGGGGTATCATATATGCAAAAAGCATGAAAAACCATCACATCACCTTCATGGTCATCATAACCATTACTGGCTTCATTTTCAACTTCAGCAAGGCTAAAGGAATGGAAGTTATAAAAAATTAAATAGTTTTCATTACTTATTAGCAACTTAGTAGTACTTGGTAGTAGGAAAATTTGAAATTATTGACTACAGTGAAATTTAGGGCATCCTATGGAACATGAACTTCCAAGTAACTGCCAAGTATACCAACACTTAAGCGATCCCAGAGGTAACAGAACAGACAGGCTCACAGACCAAATAATCACACTGCTTATTCAATGAATTTTAAAATTACAGTTAGAGTAAGGAGAAGAAATAGGGTGTTAATAATCTAGGGATAACATGCAACTAAGGTGGGAGGACTGCATTACCTGAATCGTGGGGAACACAATGTTCATCTGTCCTGTCTCTGTACCATATCAGAATTCACTGTGGGTGATGCAGTTGTAAAGGCTGGAGCAGAAATTTGAACCAGGAGTCTCAGCAGATGGAAGACACCTGGAGTCAACACGCAGTTGCACTCTCTGAAAGACACAGGGTAAGTTCATCTGGCTAATATCTGTAGCTTGCCAGTCAGCCTGATGAGCAACTACAGTTTTATCTGCATTTCCAGACAGAAAACATATGGGCCAGAATGGGTGTGACCCATGAATGGATCAGGTAAAGCCTCAGGAATATTCTCTGACCACTTGGTACTTCCATTCTACTCTCTCCATCCTCAGAACACATAGGATCTGCTCACTTTATGCCCAACCTATCTCCCAAGTTACTTATACCTTTATCTGGTTTTATTTATCCTTCTTATTTTTCTTATTTTCTACAGCAGAATTGAGTATTATTATATTATAGGATTATTTGATTTACACTCACCGTGGTAGAGTGGAGTTGTTACAGCTCTGCTCTCAAACCAGCACACCTGGATTCAAATTCCAGTGCCATTGCTTCCAAGCTATGTAAACACAGGTATTTTACTTAATCTTTCCACGATTCCATTGCCTTCTCTGAAGAAATCCAGATGATGATGATACTGATGTTATCTACCCGGTAAGGATGACGTGAGTTATTCAACTAAAGTGTTCAGAACAGTAACTGGCACTTAGTAAGGATTCGATAAGCCACAGCTTTTACGATTTGTAGCCTTTTGGATAATGAGCTCTTGGCTGGAAGCACAGGCATCCTGGGAGAAGATGTCAGTTTGTTTACAGATAGAAAAATACGTCTTTCAGCTGGGCGTGGTGTATATAATCCCAGCACTTTGGGAGGCTGAGGCGGGCAGATTATTTGAGGTCAGGAGTTTGAGACCAGCCTGACCAATATGATGAAACCCTGTCTGTACTACAAACAAAAAATCAGCCAAGCACGTTGGCATGTGCTTGTAATTCCAGCTACTCTGGGGGCTGAGACAGGAGAATTGCTTGAACCTGGGAGGCAGAGGTTGTAGTGAGCCAAGATCGCACCATTGCACTCCAGCCGGGGCAACAAGAGCGAAACTCTGTCTCAAAAATTAAAAAAAAAAAATACGACTTTCTATTTACAGAGAGCTTACAAAGGAATCCAAAGTAAGCAATTATTTTAAAATTTCAGCATAACTCTAAAGTAACTACATGACAACTATTTTACAGATCATGAGCCTGAACCTGAAGCTCAGGGAGTGAAATGACTTACTCAAAGGCATACATTTATTGTCAGTACATGACTTGAATCCAGGATATTCATCTTTGCTTTGTGCTTGTCTGTGTCCATATAGCTGCTGCACCCAAGGAGCCAGGAATAATCTTCCCTGCCTGAAAAATAAAGGGTTTTTCTTCTGACTACCTCCTCATACTACACGCTTAAACTAACGTTGTGAAACTCTTTATGGTCAAAGGGAAGACATAAAAATTGCTTCTTCCCAACTCTTAACAGTGATTAATTTACACTGTTGCATAAATGCCTTGGAAGTGATTATGTCAGATCATTTCCTGGGGTAAAGTGTTCAGAGTTGAGAAAGTTTGAAAGATTAGAAGGATGGAGAACCTCAAAGCATTGGTCCCAGAAAGAGTGGGCAGATTTTATCATTTGGCCTAAGATTGATGCAAATGATAATACTTACAAGTTTAAATTTACCTTATTTCTAGGTGTCATCTATAGCACTGAATGTTGCTATATTTAATACTTCATTGTAGTTCAATCTCTTTCACTGAAAATAGAGTTTAACAATGTGAGTAAAATATAGGCACAAAGGAGAAAGTATTCATGCATTTTATTAATCCATTTGCACAAATCTAAGTGCAGCCCTTGGTGAAAGCTCAAGAGTTCACCTTCTCTCCCCACTTGCCCTCTATGGAGGAATTGTATTGAGTCAATTGTCAGAAACTGCAATTATTGGGTAAAATACATTAATGTAAAGACATTCTGAGCAGGTCAAAGAAAACCAAGTGGAAAGAAAGGAAATGACTGTTAACAGAGAACAGAATATGCTTGCTACACCACACACACACACACACACACACATACAGTGCAGAGCAAATTAAAATTAAACCAGCTGTCAAACCACAGTTTCACACTGTCACATTTGTGACCAACTTAGAAAATGACTCCATATTACAAGAACCTTCTTTTCTCTAATGGTAGAGTGCATTTTTCAACCATCCTGGTGGATTCAAGGATTATTCACTTTTCAAAGTCTAAGTAGTCAAACATACCCTGGCAGACAGAACCCCACACCAACGAGGTTTTATGACCAGTCCCCAATCATAAAAAAATCCACTCTGTATGAGGAGATAAGATGGAATTTCTTCTTAAGAATTTCAAATGGCCAGGCACCGTGGCTCACGCCTGTAATCCCAGCACTTTGGGAGGCCAAGTTGGGCAGATCACTTGAGATCAGGAGTTCGAGAACAGCCCGGCCAACATAGCAAAACCCTGTCTCTACTAAAAATACAAAAATTAGTCAGGCTGGTGGTGGGTACCTGTAATCCCAGCTACTCAGGATGATGAGGCAGGAGAATTGCTGGAACCTGGGAGGTGGAGGTTGTAGTGAGCAGAGATCGTGCCACTGCACTGCAGCCTGGGCAAGAGAAAGACTCCATATCATAAAAAAAAAAAAAAAAAAAAAAGAATTTCAAGGCCTTTACAATTAAATCAGGTATGTTAAATACAAAAAAAAAATTTGTAATTTGTTGAAAACTATACTACAATTTTTGCAGTCACAAAGATAACTCCAGAAGTCTTGTGAGGAATGGTTCATGGTACCCAGAGTTTCTTCTCATATGGGAAGGATGGGTCTAGGTGAGGCCAGGACTGACTGAAGGAGGAAGATGCCCAACCCTTGGTCTCATGGTGGGATAAGAACTTAAGAACCTGCTCATTGGGTTCTCTCAGTACCCAGGAACTAGCTTCCCTTCAAATATTTTTTTATGTGCCTTTCTATTCCTGAGCAGACTTAAGACCTTATCTGCTCTTCTGTTAACATAGGCCAAGCACTCACCTAAAATAATTCATCATTTTTTTAGTGCTGTATATGTGTGTTGGTCAGCATTCAACCAGAGAAGCAAAGAAGACATATAGAGTGAGAGAATTGTTGCAAAATACTAGCTTATGTGTTGGTGGCAAGTTTGAAAATCCACAGGGCAGGCCATCAGGAAAGGCAGGCTGGAACTCAGCCATGAGCAGAAATTGCTATCCACAGGTAGAATTTCTTCTGTTTCAGAGAATCTTTGGTTCTGCTTTTAAGGTCTTTCAACTGATTAAATTAAACTCACCAGATTACCTAGGACTAGCTCCTTTAATTAAAAATCAACCTATTATGGACTTTTATCATATCTAAAAGGTCACAGCAACACCTAGATTAGTGTTTGATCGAACAACTAAGATTGCAGCTTAGCCAAGTTGACATATCAAAATGACAAACACATTATGTATGTGCCAGATGCTATTCTAAGGACTTCATGTATTTAAACCCCTCAACAACCCTATGAGGAAACTGAGGCACAGAATAGTGAAGTAAATGGCTCAAGATTGTGTAACAAATAAATACTGAACTAGCATTCCAGCCCAGCTGATCTGGTTCCACAGATTATGTTTCAACCATGATTTTACCAATCGTCTTTGGATTCAAGCTTCTCAAGTGTGTTCCAAAACACTTTCTAGAATGTTCATCTTATTTTTGTCAGTGTAAAATTGCTTTTTTAAAATCAAGATTTCTCTTCCTCTAGTATACATTCTGACTCCCTTGTTTGCAATGTTATTTTTATTTAAGGTCATGATGTTTCTGACAGATAGGATTGTAATTACCCTCATAATTAATGACAGATATATAGATATAGAGATAGATATCCATATATATATAGTGAGAGAGAAAAAGAGAGGGGAACTTAATTTCTGTATTTGGTATTAACCTATTTTATTTAATCTTCATTGACAACAGTTGCATTTATAGTTTATTTAATAGTTTTATCTTATAATGTATTCTACAGATGGAACAACTAAGGGTTAATTCAAGGATCTGCCTAAGCGTGATCAGACCTAGTGGCAGATTCAGAAATGTTACTTCATGTATTCCAAAAGGAATTGTTCTACGACCCAGTTAAAGTCTCTGTTAGCTGTTTGGGAACAGAATTGGGCAACGGAAACAAGAACAGTTCGAAAAGCCAAAAAAAAGGACAACTAGCGACCAAGTTCACAAAATAATCTGGAAATTATGTGAAAACTTAATTATTTTTCATACAATATTTCGCTGAGTAATTACCAAGGAGAAGAAAAAGCTTTCATTTGTGTCAGGACTTTGCGGTGGTTTAAAGAGCACGTTGACGACCATACCTGGCATGTTTCTTCAAGCTGTCGAGATTGGGAGGAGATAGCTGTACTTGCCCAACCTGTTGACCTTCACAGGCCCATAAGGAAAGCCCTGAACAGGCAGGTGTGAGCACTCTTGAATATGTTTACCAACCAGAGGGAACTGTTCTTACGGGCCTGCCAAGGTGACTTCTGCTTAAAATGCCAGCAATATCCCAGCTGTCCTGACCTAGGGGTGCAGCCACAACTAAGGAGGCTTGTTTGAGAGATGTCACCTCCCCCACCCCATCCCAACCTGTCACTTTGAAGACTTGTTGCCTTTTCCCTCCTTCATTGAAATCTCATGGAGAAACATTTTATTCTCCCGATTACTGCTTTAGGAGATAGAAGGATAAAATAAAACTGCCATCGGGAAGGTACAGATTTATTACTTATAAAATTTCTACCAGCAAATTGCCTCTTTCTTGTTTGCCTGCTTTTTATTTCCTACTTTTAAAATTGTTAAATATTTTCAATACATAAAAACAAAGTAACAGATATCCATGTCCCTACCACTGAGATTAAGCAGATGTTAGCATGGTTTGCATTATTTGCCTTAGATCTTTCTTAAAAGATATAAAACATTACAGAATTAGCTAAAGCCTTATTCCCTATTTTTCTAATCTCTTGTTCCCTAGACAAACTACTATTTTGAAGTTGCCATGTATCATTCCATCTGTTTTTCTGTGCTCAGACTCTTTTATTCAGTCAATCTATCAGCTATTTATCTATTCACATGATTCTGAGTGTTGATCATTACATGCATTTGGCATCTTACCGTATGTATCTTTTGGCGATTGACTTTTCTTATTCAGTTTTGTGTTCTTGAAATTTTTACATGATAATACTCATAGATCTAGTTCATTCATTTTCTTTTTTATCTGTTTTTGTTTTTGTTTTTTTGCTATCACACACAACACTGCCATAGGCATTATTATATGACTTACCGTGAACATGTGTTACAATTTCAACAGAAAGAATACCTACCAGTAGAACGGGACAGTTATGTGGTGTGTCTATCGTCAACTTACATGATGTAGCCAGACTGATTTCCAAAGGAGTAGTACTGATTTCATTTATCTCTGTCAATGTAGGCTGGACTGCCGCCTACTCCATGGCTGCAGGTGGTACCTTTCTGATCTGCAATTAGAGGATCACTAGGTTCCGAAACGGTGCAAACCTACAGCCCTTTGTGTTAGAATTCTTTACCCCCAGTAACCTCACCAAAACTTGTAATTATCATATTTAGCATATTTTGCCAGTTTTATGATGATACACCATTTTTGTTTGTGTATTTGTTTGCATTGCCCTGATCTGTAGTGAAGTCGATATTCTTTTTACTTGTTTATCTGGTAATTTCAGTTTCTCATATTATAAATTGCCATTTTTTCTATTGGGTTTTTTTCCTTCCTATTTATAGAATTTCTTTACCAATTCAGGGTACCAATCCCTTGTTGTTTGTTCATACGCCTTGTAATATTTACTCCCATTGGTACTGTTTTAGTGTCTTTTGCCAAATAGAAATTGTAAATTCTAATAGAATCAAATAGTCTTTATTTTGTGAGTTATACTGTTCATATTTTTTTAAGGAAAGTTCTTCTTTTTCAAACGTAATAAAGAATTTTGTTGCTTTACTACTGTTTTGTTAACAGTTTTTTATAAATTTGCTTTTCATATTTGGGTTTTTAATATATTTTGACATTACTTTAATGAACAGTATAAGGAAGAGCACTCATTTTGTCTTTTCTATAGGAGTAATCAGTTGACCTGGATCCCTTTATTGAATAATCTATCTTTTCTCAATATTTGATAATGCCACTTGAGTGTTTAAATTATTTTCTACTTTCTCTTTTCTGTCCTATGAATATATTTTTCTGTTCCTGAACTACGGTCATAATTATTATAGCTTTTGAGTAACTATTTTTCATTTAAATTTCCCATTAAATTGAGTTCCATGGAAAAGCTTGTTAGTATCTAATAGAAATGACATTAAATTTATAAATTAATTATGGGAGCATGCTCATCTTTATAATGACATTGAGCCTCTCCTTCTCTAACCATGGCATATTTCTCTAATATTTAGGATTTCCCTTTTCGCTATCAATAAAGTTTCATAATTATTGTTATGAACCTGTACATCTATTATTGGATTTATTTTTATATACTTCTTGCTCAACAATGCTGAGTGTATGATTGCTGAGAAATGCTGAGCGTATGATAAAAGTATATTGTTTGCTAAGAAGAATGATGGCAAGGAAAACCTAGCCCTGCCCCCATCCCCAGCACAAGTGGAAAACTGCTTGAGGCATTCTAAAGTAGCAAAACAGTCTATGTATATCATACACTGGTTAAAACAATTCTTTAAGCACAGGATGGGTGACCCTGCCCCCGTGGCTCCCTCCTGGAGAATACTAGAATACAAACTAGAAATAGTTTGTCCTTGATCACTTGTAAACAGGCACCAGCTGCCTACCTAGTTTCTCTTGGTTCTATGAGAAAACACAGGACACCTGCTGTTAATAATAATCACCTGTTGAGAGAGAGTAACAACAGTGGGTCAGAGTCTGCTCCAGGCCCTCAGCCTGGAATGCTGTCAGCCCTGAGGCTCTCAGCTCGGAAGGCTATTGCTCCCAGGATAGTCGCACTTTGCTGTTCTATCTGGGTCTCTGCTTCTTAATGCCTCAGTGCTGCCTGGGTGGGGATCTCTATGGCCGAGCTGGTCTCGGTAACGTCTAACTTTTCCTACTTAAAATTACATTTTAACAGTTTATTTTGAAATGATTACAGATGCAAGGGAAGTTGCAAAAATAGTACAGAGAGGTCCTATGTACCCAACACCCAGTTGCCCCCATTGGTAATATATTCCATAACTATATTGAGATATCAAAACCAGGAAACTGACATTGGTTCAATCTCAGACCATAGTCAGATTTCACCAGTTTTATGTGTACTCATTTGTGTGTGTGTGTGTGTGTGCGTGTAGCTCTGCAATTTTATCACTTGTGTAGATTCCTGTAACGACCACCATTATCAAGATCCAGAACTGTTCCTGATCCCTTGTGATATCTCTTGATAGTGAAGTACTATAAATATTTCCCCACTGGTGCCCAGCAACTGATAACCCCTACTTTGTTCTCTGTCTGCATAATTTTGCCATTTTGAGAATAATATAAAAATAGAATCATTTTGATATGTACATAATATTTTAGAGGTTGGCTTTTTTCCCCCCAGCATAATTTCCTTGAAATCCATCTAAGTTATTATATGTACTGATAGTTGTTCCTTTTTATTTTTGAACGGTGTTCCATGGTATAATACCACATTTTCCAGGACAATTGTGTTGTTTCCATGTAGGGGTCACTTTGAATAAAGCCGCTTTGAACATTTGTATAAGAGTTTTTGGGGGAACATAAGTTTTCATTTATCTAGAAGAAATGCCCAGGAGTGCAATTGCTTGGTCATGTGGTAGTTACATATGCAGTTTTGTAAGAAACTTTCATATTCTTTTTAGAGTGACTATACCATTTGACATTTCTATTAGCCATGCATGAAAGATTCTCTGTATCCTTACCAGCATTTACTATTTTCACGATTTTTCTTAATTTTACTCATGCTGGTATCTCATTGTTTTATTTTATTGTGGTTTCAGATTGCATTTTTCTAATGGTTAATGACGTTGAATATCTTCTCACATGCTTGGTTGCCAAATGTACATCCTCTCAGGAGAAGTAATCTGTTCATGTCTTTTAAATGTTTTCTCATTACATTTTTTCTTCATTACTATTCAGATGTGAGAGTTCTTTAAATATGCTAGATATGCACTCATTTGTAGTATACGTAGTTTCCAAATATTGCCACCCATTCTTCCAATACATCATCTTCAAAAGGTCTCTCACAATGCAAAAGATATTTTTTTTAAATAAAATTTGGTGATCTCTAATTTAATGAAGTGTCCTCTTATGGATCACACTTTTGGTGTCAAGTCTGAAAACACATTGCTAAGCTCTAACTCTCAAGTATTTTCTTCTATGTTTTTCTCTAAAAGTTTTACACACTTTGGGAGGCCAAGGTAGGAGGATCGCTTGAGCTCAGGAATTCCAGACCAACCTAGGCAACATAACAAAACTCCACCTCTACAAAAAATACAAAAAAAAAAAGTTTAGCATGGTGGCAGGCACCTGTGGTCCCAGTTACTCGGGAGGCAGAGACAGAAAGATTGCTTAAGCCCAGGAGGCAGAGGACGTAGTGAGCTGAGATTGCACCATTGCACTCCAACATGGGGGACAAAGTGAGACCCTGCCTTAAAAAGAGTTACAGTTTTATATTTTTAATTTAAGCCTGTGATCCATTTTGAATTAATGTTTATAAGGTATGAGTTTAGTTTGAGGTCTTTTTTTTTTTCTTCTGAACTCCACCTGCATTAGCACTAATGGTTAAAAAGATAGTCTTTCCTCCATTGAATTTCTTGTGCACCTGTGTAAAAAAAAAAAATCAGGTATATTTCTCATGGGTCTGTTTCTGGGTTCTCTTATGTTAGCATCTAACACGAAGAGCTCTCTCTCTTTCTCTCTCACCATACTTGTGAATTGAATAAACTACTGCCACAGGCTTTACACTGCCACTTTATTTACATGTCTATGCTGTTATTAGAAAGACTGGTCTTCCTAATGATCTCAAATACTGTTGGCAGGTCCCAGTTTATTACGGAGTACACAAAGTAAATCTCAGATTGTAGCATCCTGTGTTGCTTGTGTGGCATCCATTCTATCAGCTCAGATGATTGAGTTCAAGATGAGAAATGGTGTGTTGCTGGAGACACATTCACAAACTTCAGTCCTTTCACTTCCACTAACACCAAGTGCGGCACATTCTCCTGGAATATCATCAGGTTTCCTTTCCCAGTGGAATGTCTCAGCAACGCAGCTATAGTCATGCTTTTCAAAGCCAACCATTGAATTCAGGTTATACGCTCCTGCCAACTAAATGCCTCACTGATTTTCCTTTATCGTTTCCAAATATACTGTGTAGATAAATGAGTGGTGGACAGAGTTTAAAAGTTTGTGTAAGGATTTAATGAAGATAAAAATCCCAAAGTTTGGGTATTCATACATTGCTTATCCACTGTCTTTGGAAGCCAGTGGGAAAACATCCAAAAGGAGTCTTTTGCTCTTTCCAACACTTGCTTCTCTAAGTTGGGTGAAAATAGCATTTGGTCCTGCTTGAATACATATATGTTTTCAATTTTGGTCATAGCCAGAAATGGCCTCACTAAGCAATTCTAGGAAACCCACAGGTACATCAAACACTATTTGGAATTCCAAGAAGCTTGTGTGATGGGTTATAAATACAGGTATGCTCCATTTTGATCAAAAGAGTCTGAATGACCAAAGTGATGAGAGTGGAAATTAAAGCAGTGTCCCAAAAGTTGTGAGGCTTGGTTTTGCAAAGATTTGCTTTGTAAATCTGTGTGGATACTTAGGTTCCCTGGTTCTTTCGGCAAAATTTTCAAATTCTAGCTAACAGCTTTCTCAAAAAAAAAAGGTTTAGTGCTTTAGAAATATACAAGAAATCACACCCTGGGGCCTGTCAGGGGGTGGGGGGCTAGGGGAGGAATAGCATTAGGAGAAGTGTCTAATGTAGATGATAAATTGATGGGTGCAGCAAGCCACTATGGCACGTGTATGTCTATGTAACAACCTGCAAGTTCTGTACATGTATCCCAGAACTTAAACTGTAATGAAAGAAAGAAGGAAGGAAGGAAGGAAGGAAGGAAGGAGAAAGGAAGAAGGAAGGAAGGAGAAAGGAAGAAGGAAGGAAGGAAGGAGGGAGAAAGGAAGAAAGAAGGAAGGAAGGAGGGAGAAAGGAAGAAAGAAAGAAGGAAGGAAGGAAGGAGGGAGAAAGGAAGAAGGAAGGAAGGAGGGAGAAAGGAAGAAAGAAGGAAGGAAGGAAGGAAGGAAACAAGGAGGGAAGGAAGGAAGGAAGGAAGGAAGGAAGGAAGGAAGGGAGGAAGGGACAGACACAAAAAAATTAGAAAATTGTTGATAGTTCATAACTTTCTCTGGGACCATACAGGGTATGCAGAAGGATCCCAAAGGATTCACATTGTTAAAACATAGCGTCTATGAGAGAGCCATTATTTCTGTAAGTCAGTATCATTGTCTCTATAAGTTAGTATCACTAAGGACCTAAAATGGCCTAGCCTAAAGGAAAATTAGGTCCATAATATCAGAAAATAAGACTCTATTACTTGTTTAAACTTATAAATTTGAGATTCTTACTTCTTACTCTCCTAGATTCTACTGACCATCAAACAATCATCAAGAAAGTCTTCCTCAATCACCCTCTTACACCATTCAATTGGTCATACACTTGTAGGGAGTCTCCTAGTATTTACAGCACTAAAATTGCACTTCAAGTCCAATACCAGCAGCATTCCTTCTTCCTTAAAACCTAATGACATGATTTTATATATAATGGTTAATGTGGTGTTTAGTATATTTCCCTAAATTTTAGCCTCCTGTGATTTTCACATTTCCCCAAATGTCAACTGGGTGTTATTTATTTGATAATCCCTACATAATACATATGCTGCTATCTAATAATCACAGAAAATCATATCAAGCCAAACCTTGGACATAGATCCCTCTGAATAAGTAAATACATGCTGTATATAGCCTACAAAAGGAAATAAAATAGCTATAGTGTAATAGCTACCGTTTATTGAGTCCTTACTCTACAACTGACACTGAACTAAACATTTACAACTTTATGTTATTCTTACTACAACCCTAAAAGGCAACAACTGTTATTCCTATTTTAACGGCAAGTAAAATAAGAATCAGAGTGGTTAAGAGTCTTATCCACTTATGAAAGAGAACATGCGGTGTTTTGTTTTCTGTTCCTGTGTTAGTTTGCTGAGAATGATGGTTTCCAGATTCATCCAGGTGCCTGCAAAGGACATTAACTCATCCTTTTTTATGGCTGCATAGTATTCCGTGGTATATATGTGCCACATTTTCTTTATCCAGTCTATTATTAATGGACATTTGGGTTGGTTCCAAGTCTTTGCTATTGTGAGTAGTGGTACAATAGGGGAGGGATAACATTAGGAGAAATACCTAATGTTGATGATGGGTTCATGGATGCAGCAAACCACCATGGCATGTGCATACCTATGTAACAAACCTGCAAGTTTGGCACATGTAGCCCAGAACTTAAAGTATAATAATAAATTAGGTTTGTACTTACCAAAAGCAGAGCCTCAGAAGAGGGTGAACTGATAACAGCAACTTCTACTGAGAAGAAAACACCAAAGCTGAGATAATGCTGACCTCAAATGCAACACCGTAAGAAATAAAGAACAATGAATTCAAACGTTAAAAAAGTTACAGAACCTATTAAGAAATAGGGTGAGATAAAAGATAAGATTGAGACTCAAGCTGAGGGTCCTGTTTCCAGAAACCTTTTCCACTCGGTTGTGCTGTCACCAATCCCTCGTACTAGGTAAAGCCAAGGGTTTGGAGATACTGGTGAAACTCCTGATTACCCTCATGCCCTAACAACCCCACCTCCTGTATGTCTTTCTATAAATTCACTGCGTACTAAACACTGACATCCCAGATTGACAACTATTGCTTTGTGGATCTAGACACGTCCACTACAAACACAAGCCACTGATCTGAGGACCTCTGAGTGTCCCCAGCCCTACAAAGGACACAGGAGAGTGTTGAGATTATCAAGATTCCAGAAGGCCTCTTTACCTTTAGCTATCTATATAAATTCTTTGGATACTTCTTTTAAGAGTCAAGTTGTATATTCTTTCCATATAATTGTTCCAGTAATTCAATGCCTAAGCAGCAAATGGTAATATAAAAACCATTTGGACAAATTTCTAAGTACAGTCATCACTGAAATAATTTAAAATAAGTCAGTCAGTGGCTATTTTTTAAAAAGTATAAGTTTCTGAGAATATGTTGTTTTAAATACATTATTCAAAAAATTTTAAGTAATTTCTACAATAAAAATGTGTGTTGATTCTACAATATAAATTTGTATTAATTTTTTGAACTTAAGAACATAGAATAATTTATGAAGCATGTATGTATTTTTGCATTTCTTACAGGGAATGGCTTATTGTGGAATCTGCTTGTAATTTTCAATATGTTTATTAATGATGGGCTGTTGAGAATCACTTGGGGTGGCTGGCAAAATATTACGGAAAATATTCAGGGAAAGTTATAGATTATAGTCTCAAATGTTTCCGGAGGCCAAAAGGTTTTATTGAGGCATGCTGAAGGCACCTGCCTCATTTATATTAGCATACGAAAGATGGATGATCAAAGGCCTTCCCAGTTTAAGTCCCTTTACCCCACATCCATTTGTCTCCACTCCAGCTGTTTACTTGTGTAAATTTTGTGCTGGGTGGTCCTCTCAGGGGAAGATCAAAGGGGAATTGTTAATAGTGTTTACTGTGGGACCCAAAACCCAAACCATTCTCTTCACCATGTTAATTATGCACAAGTACGTTAACTTAGAACTTCTATTGTAAAGTCTACAGAATAAAAGTGTGGAAGAACAGGGAGTCTTGGTCAATTGGTTGCATTTTGCCTTCTGAAATCAGCCAACAGCCATCCCTAGCCCACCTGAATTACCGTAATGGTGTGGCGTGCATTCCTTCATCCGTCATTGAGTCAGTGTTGGCAAGCCAGACTTCCACAGGTGGTGGTCAATGTCTCAATGGGCAATGCCATGTTGCTGTCTCAAAATCCAAACAATGAATTAATGTTTTTATCTGAAAAAATTAGTCTGATATTTGTGCTTAAGATAATAGGTATGAATAAATATATTTATCAACTAATTAGTAATAACTATATTATTAAGATCTGCTGGATTCTGGGTATAGCCAGTTTTTCATTATTAATTTACATAGCGCACACAAATGAACCAACAAATTTTATTTTACTTACAGGCATGATTTGTGCTTTTGATAAAACAATCTCTCTCCTCCTTAGACCAAACAACTTGTTTCTCCTTCTTTAAACTAAAATTTTGAAGTTAGCCAATGATTGAAAAGTCACCCAGCAAAAAAAATTATTGCATATCATTTGTAATTTTGATAGTACAAATATATGGGTTTTGTGATTATATAGCAATTGGAATAAGTGAGAGGACTTTCTCTTTACACTGTTTTGTAGGAACCCATTTGACTAGTTTTCATGTTGTTCCTAATTTTAATTAGGACATGCAGAATCACTTAGTGAGAGCTAAGCTGTATTTAGTTAAAATGCTAAAAATTATCTGGGCACAAAACTAAACATTTTTGTTTAGTTGATATTGGTCATGAATTTCATACACTCTGCAGCCTTTTATGGAATTTGTATTGTAGTCTTTCTTCATGCTTGCTTTACCCAGAAATGTACTCATTATAAGTGTTGGCCTGTGCAAAATAGAAAAAATGACACAAGAAAATGGTTTCTTACAAGAACCCTTCTTCAGTTTTTTGTTTCTGTTATTTACATACAGCATGTGTATGGGCTGTTCTCTTCTACAACTCCAAAGAGAACTCTTAGAGGTTACAAGGTAGGGAATCTATCTCTTCACTGACTCTCTTCACCTATTTTTACTTCAATGTTCTGTGGCCCATGGTAGCTTCTCGTAGTCTATGAAGGACCATGGTAGCATAGCCCTTTATCCTTGCATCTAATCAGAAGACTAAATGCCAGCTTTCATAGCAATTCACAGATTATAGCACATAATAGGCCAAATTACCTGGCTTTACATTTACATTTTTTTAAAGTTCCAATAATATCAAGAAATAATTTAAGGTGGAATGATTGTATCTTTGCCCCTTATCTTCTCATTTCTGCTCATGTGCATGCTTACTAATTTTGCTTTTGAAGAAAAATGTTAATTTAACACATATATGTGTATTACTTTAAACAGTCACATATAACTTGAAAAGAAAAATGGTTCTTACGCATCAGTATGTCAAGGATGCTCCAAAAAGAGCTCTGGTGAAAACGATTAAGGAAACACTTAAACATACTGAAAAAACATAAAGATATACACATATTGAAATGGGAATATTGCAGCAATTTACTCTTACTTCACTCTAGAAAATGTCATGGGAAAAAAATCAACTTATTCTTAGGTAATAAAGTCTGGGGTAGCAAAGTGTTGAAAAAAATGAAATCGATAAAGAAGTAAGAAATTTGTAAAGCAAACATGAGAAATAACTACTCAAACAACTAAATTATATAGGAGACAATGTCAGAAGCCAGGGTTTATTACCCATACCTCACAGCAATTTGATATTACTATATTCAAAATACCTTCATAAGAGAATAACATTCAGTTTCTAAAAGATTTTAAGAACACATGAAGGGAATATTGACTTTTGTGTTATGCTATGTAAAATACAAAACTTAATACCAAAGGCAGGGAATAAACTTTACAAAATTTAGCAACAATGAGCTCTTCTCAAAAACTTAATTTTTTCTAAAGAATTATTTTAAATTATTTCATTAATGTTTCAAGTTCTGTCTGATTTGATTCCTCAGGAAATACCTATTTAAAGAAAAAAAACCGCACCACTTTAATGGTAAGATAATCAAATTATTAGCTTGGTATTTTTTTCTTTTCTGTTAATTTTTAAATTTTATTTTTTGTTGATAAATACTAACTGTACGTATTTATGAAGTACAATGTGATGCTTTGATATATGTTTAAAATCAGGCTAATTAACAAATCCATCACCTTACATATTTGTCATTTGTGTGTGTTGAGACATTTAAAATGTACTCTTTTAACAACCGTGTTTTTATTTATTATAGTAACAATTCTACGTGATAGATCTCCAAAGCTTATTCCTTCTCTTTAACTGGAACTTTGTACCCTCTGATCAACAACCACCTTTTCCCCAACCACTTCACTTCCCTAGCTTCTGGTAACATCATTCTACTCTCTACTTCTACAAGTTCAACGCTTTTAGATTCCTCATACAAGTGAGGTGATGCAGTATTGGTCTTTCTATGCGTAGCTTATTTCACTTAGAATAATGTCCTCAAGGTTTATCCATGTTGTTAAAAATGACAGGATTTTTCCTTTTTTTAAAAGGCTGAATAGTATTTCATTGTGCATATACACCACATTTTCCTGATCCATTCATTCCTTGATGGACACAGATTGTTTCCTTATCTTACCTATTATAAATAATGCTTCAGTGAACATGAGAGTGCAGGTATCTCTGGAATACTAATTTCATTTCCTTTGAATATATACTGGTAGTGGGATTGAAGGATCATATGGTAGATACAGTTTTAGTTTTTAAAGGAATCGCCATACGGTTTTCCGTAATGGCTGTGTTAATTAACATTTCCACCAACAGTGCATAAGGGTTTCCTTGTCAGCACACCCTCGTCAACATTTATCTTTTTTCTTTTTGATGGTAGCCATTCTAACAGGTGTGAAGTGATATCTCATTGTGGTTTTAATTTGCATTTTCTTGATGATTAATGATGATGAACATTTTTTTAATACATCTGGCAGCCACATATGTCTTCTTTTGATAAGTGTCTATTGAGTCCTTTGCCCAATTTTTACTGGATTATTTGTTTTCTTGCTATTCCATTCAGTTCCTTATATGTTTTTGATATTAGCCCCTTATATGGTTTGCAAATATTTTCTACCAATCCACAAACTGTCTCTTAGCTCTATTGTTTCCTTTGCTGTGCAGAAGCTGAAGCTGTTTAGTTTGATGCCATCTGATTTGTTTAGTTTTCTTTGTTGACTATGGTTTTGTGATCATATCTAAGAAATATTTGCTCAGGTCAATGTAGTAAATTTATCTTCTGTTTTCTTTTAGTAGTTTTACAGTTAAGGTCTTACATTTAAGTCTTCAAGTTGTTTTGTGTTGATATTTGCATATGGTGTTAGATAAGAATTCAATTTCATTTTTCTGCTTGTGGATATCTAGTTTTCCAACATGATTTATCAAAGAAACTGTCTTTTATTGTATGTTTTTGGCATCTTTGTTGAGAATCAATCAACCATAAATCCACAGATTTGTTTCTAGGTTCTCATCCTGTTCCATTATGTCTATTTTTATGTCAGTATCAGCATGGCATATTTTTTATACACTGCAAGATGCACCCCATATGTTATGTACCTATCAGGATGGAGTAAGAATGTGCTTTGATGTCAATAATGACCAAGACAAGGTGTCACCAGAAAGTTAGTCATCAGTTTGCAAGCTCAACTGCAGTGTGTCCTCCAGAGTATCAAAAGATCCAAAATTGTGTCACAGACAAAAGTAGAACATATTTTGAAACTTCAAAAAACGTACAGAAACAAGAAAAAAACAAATATCTCCATGAGATAACTTTTTCTATTTCTTTATGATTGAATGGGTACAGTATTCTTGTGTGTATATAGAGTAAGTTTCCATTTCCTCTATTCTGTAAATAAATAGCCCAGTTATTGCAGATAACCAAAAAAACCAGAACCAAGTAATTCAAACTGACACAAACAAGAAAGACAATATCAAACTATGGTAGATTAAACACTTCAGAGTGGTGTTTTTCCTTCTCTGTCAGAATATACACATATATTATCTACAATATCTATAGATTATAGATACATTATCTATAATCTATAGATTATCTGCAGATATATTGTCCATATAGATAATCTATAGATACATTATCTATAGTATCTATAGATAATATAGACATAAATAAATGAGTACCATGATATTTGACTGTTTCTTTCCTTGTAATGAATGTCAGATACCTATACTTTATGACACACAGCAATTGCTCCATCAGTTCCAATTTCTTTCAAACTGAAGTAAATCTTGTGAAGAGGAAAACTGGATAAGTTCATGGCGAGTTTCTATCTCCAGCTAAGCATTGCAATAATAATTCATGAATAAACAACAGCTGCAAAAAATATTAAAATATTATGAGTATATGAGTGGGAGTGTGTGTGTTTTGGTAATTGGGAATTGTTGGTCACATTAAAAGCCCATGCTATTACAAACAGGAATTTCACTACAAGTCACCCTAATTCAATGGTATGAAGAAAACCTATCCAAGTAAAAAAAATAGACTTGCCCACTTGTTAAATCAGAAAGAAATTTTCTAAGAGAATTTCAAGGAAATTTCCTTGGAAAGATAATTTCTAACGAAAATGTTATATTTTCTGGAAGAACTAAGAGAACTAAAAAAATTATTGTAAATGCAAGTATTTATACGAAGAGAATCTTGTTACTTAGAATATAAGCCTGCCATCAAAACTCTATTTTTGTTTAAGTAACAGTTAAGAGTGTAATCCTCAACGGAGTGCCAGCAGCCAGAGCTGTCTGAGGGGATGGCTGTGGGCTCCAGAGCATTGGCCAAGAGAGAACAAAAACACAATATACAAAGAAAAGGTGTTATCAAGAACCAAGCAGATGGTCCAAATGAAGCATCAAACTAAAAAAGTAGGCACAAAGGCAGACTCCAGTCCCAAGACAGTAGAATGCAAACTAAAGAAACTAGAGTACAACTAGTACATCAGGTTCAGAACATGCTTGCTGATCTGGTAGCTTTTATAGTCTGCTTTTAACTTCAAGCCTATCGGGGAGGAAGTTATTAAGGTGACTCTGGTTCATCCAACACAATGAACTCATCATCTGATCTTAGAGTAGTTTTACATTTGTGGAAAAACAGAATA
Organism: Cacajao melanocephalus; assembly: GCA_963573385.1. Classification (NCBI taxonomy): domain Eukaryota; kingdom Metazoa; phylum Chordata; class Mammalia; order Primates; family Pitheciidae; genus Cacajao; species Cacajao melanocephalus. The sequence goes on from CAUYLG010009282.1 coordinate 24,341, forward strand.
AAATAAATAGAAGCTGTGCATGTGTGTGTGTGTGCGTGTAGCATGTGCACAAATACACATATGCACATTTGAAACCACAGTTAAAATCATAGCCTGAGGGGGCATAAGTCCAAATCCCTTCAGGGCAGGGTCTGCAGTTTGTTGTTGTTTTTAATCTTTATTTTCCAGCATCTAACACATTTTATATATTACAATAAATGTTTAACAAATAAATGAGGAAGAACTTTTCTCTCTTTCATTAAAATGTGTTTTGCAGTTCTATGTATTAAGGATAGAGAGTTGTACTTTAACTCTTGGATGTCAAAATACTAAAATTAATTGCAATATATTATCAAATGTCATCACCTTTTTGACTTTAAATCTACATTAATAAATTTTAAAAAAATTATTTACGAGTTATCCTTCGGAAAGGGGAAGTGCTGAAGAGAGATACAAGAGAGCCGTCTAGGGAGCCAGAAATACTCTACTTCTTGATCTAAGAGATCATTACATAGGTATATACATAAGTATAATTCATCAGGTCAAACACTTCAGATCTGCGCATTTGACTATATGTAAGTCATAATTCCAATAATAACATTATGTTAACCAAATAGAATGTATCTTTTGGACAAATCTGGAAAAAAAAATCTGCTTTTATCAGAAGAAATAATTTGGTTTCGATGAAAGAGTATTGCAGAGGTAGATCCCACATTAGTATCTGGGGATGGGAAGCAGAAAAAGGCTTTTGGAACTAAAGACTTAATTGCATTCAGCATAAGCACAAAAATAATGAATACATCATATAACAGTCACTTTGCAAGAGAACTATCAATATGCTTTCTGGAATCTTCACTGATGTAACATGAGCTCACCCCATGCCACACTCTTACCTTCTTGAGATTTACCCAGGTCTTCTGTTCACTTCACGGCAGGTCATCATTTCAGAAGCTATTCTGCTGTGGCTGAGCACAAAAGGACTGAGCCCGGCTGTTATGGAGAGTGGCCCTCTGCACCTGTTTGTTAGCTTCAGTACCTATTCCTCATTTATTTTTGTTAGCTTGATTCCCAAAGCATTTGAGATTTTCAGAGTGATCTAGAACCAAGGTTTTGAGGACTAGCTCCAAGTTTGTGTGAGGGTATATAGCACAATCCCTGAGACTGAGCAGGCCTGGGGCCAACACCCTGTTTAGCATCTTTCACTGCCACAGGTAAGAATGCGGAATGATTTGTTTAGCATCCAAATGAGTATAATACCAGCAGCACAGAAAGTCATCATTTCTTAGTTCATTTGTATAGCATTAAGAAAAAAAATTAAATAAACAAATATGGATTACTTTTATAATGAATGCCATCGTTTTAGACTAATAGCCAGAAAAGAGCTATGATTGTTGTATGTCTAAAAACCCCAAATGGCAAAATATAATTAAAGTCAGAACTGTTGAACAAATAAACCTGTTAAACACATAATATTACCAGGTAAAATAGCTATGTGTTTATCATTTTGCCACTGTAATTACATTCACTACAACTCTTCATGCATATATTAATATCTCGATAACATTATAGAGGCTAAAATATAAATGGCAGAGCACTGAACATAGTTCCAACCAAAAAGAGCATGGTAAAAATGCTTGTTATTAAAAAAACAAAAATAAAAACGTTTTTGGATTTAATGTAACAACGAATGGCTTTATAGAGAAGTAAAAGATTTTTATAACTACATATGTGCTGGTTTCAAATGAAGAATCATTATGTACCTCTACGTGGGTATCTGGTTTGAATAATCATGAAATTATTTATTGTGGGTCTCCTGGAGCATAAGGCACAGAACTTGTTCAATTTGACCTGAAAAAGGAAATACCCGGAAATGAACCTAAGTTGTTATTCCTACATTAATAGCAGACAAATATTTTAAGTAATCTCAACTAATTTCCAAGATTATGAATAGGCTGTAATTGGACAGATGTCAGTTAGAGTGCGTGTGTTAGTTATTAAGAGTTGGGAGAGGTCAAGAAATTAATTCCCATGGGGTGAAACTCTGTATCCAAAAATAAGCAAGAAGAGGCTTTGAAATGATTTCCAAAAGCTTGAGAAAATCAGTGCCAAAGATTGTATGAGGGGAAAAAAGATTACATATAATGAATAGTAAAAGAAGAAAAAGGTAGAAAAAGAAGAAAGGAAGGAAAAGGAGAAAGAAAACCAAATAATTTGTGAGTACAGAACATATAATGAATCTTCATTGCTGAGTTAATAAAATGCTGTCTTTAGCACCAATAAATTACAGAAACAGGGGTTGGAAAAATTTAATAGAACTCACAAGCCTTTACAATTAACACTGGTGGTTGGGCGCAATGGCTCACACCTGTAATCCCAGCACTTTGGGAGGCCTAGGCAGGTGGATCACCTGAGGTCAGGAGTTCAAGACCAGCCTGTCCAATATAGTGAACAAAACCCCGTATCAACTAAAAACACAAAAAATTAGCCAGGTGTGTGGTGGGCACCTGTAATCCCAGCTACTCAGGAGGCTGAGGCAGGAGAATCGTTTGAATCAAGGAGGCAGAGGTTGCAGTGAGCCGAGATCATACAACTGCACTCCAGCCTGGGCAACAGGTGCGAAACTCTTCCTCAAAAAAAAAAAAAAAAGAACAAACAAAAAAACCCACTGGCAATAATTAAAAACCTTTCCCTTAAAAACTTCCTAGGGTTAATTGGTTTACTTTCATTTAGATATAAATTAATTTCCATAAATTAGTTTCTACCATTAGAGTAACTAAAAAATATGGAAAGCCTAGAAGTTGACAAAGCAGAGTCAATATATTGAGCAAAGTAATGTGATGGTCCATAATCTTTATCATGATTAATATCTAATCATCATCATCATCATTTTTGGAGGGCCATATTTCACGATGATGGGTTCCTTTTATTTTGAAATTATTTAAAAGAATTAAATATTTTAAAAAGTGAAAACTAATGTGTCTTTACTCATGTGTGAGCCTCTACAAGTGGTTTTCAAATCCAGTTCATTTAAAATAAATGCCATGAATGGTCATTTAAGTTAGTCACCAAACCTATTTTTCCCATGACATAATGACTACAACTGCCCTAATGAGTCCAATCTAGTGGCTATTGTGCTTGTGGTTTGGGAGTGTGAAGTTCTATTTCCTCACATTTGGATTTTAGTCAAGTCACTCATTCAAGCCAGGCCACTGAAACACCTACCAATTTTTAGAAATTCAAATTACTCTCATTTTATGATGGATGAAAACTTAAATCATCTTGAAGGATATTGCCAAACCAGTTAATTTATATATTTGAGGTTAGAGGGTACAAATGGATCATCTCAAAATGAAAAATATTATATGGCAATTGGTCCCCACAACCCACAGGTATGCATACATGCAAGGCACAGATTTGATCTCTCCTTAAACAACAAGTCATTGTTAGTGTAAGACTCGGATAAAAACTAAAATTTTTAGTATCACTGGAAAAGCCCCTGACCATCATTCCAGCCTCATGCCTGGACCTGTCTTTTTAATACCTTATGCTGCTGCAATGCCAGCTGATTTAGATTCCCAAATACTTAATGCTAGGTGATCCCTGGGCATGCATAGGCACCATTCTCTTTTAATGGTGCAATTTCTTATTTCTTCAACTTGTTATCTCCTGCATCCTTTCCTTCAAACTTCATTTGAAATATCACCTCATCCAGGAAGACTTGACTGATGCTAAAAGCTCATTTAGATGCCCTTGTCAGGGTGTTCATAGGGTAATCACTGGTTTGGTGGGTCTCTACTATAGGATTATAAGCTATTGAAGAATAGGTTGCTGTGTTATTAATCTTCAATTCCCTGGACTTGCCATATACCTGATGTATAGCTGGATGTTACTAATTCAAGTAAGACAAATAAAGGGATGAGTCAAAGAAATAAAAAGAAGGGGAGGAAAGACAGACAACATGAAAAGCAATGACTATTCTATAACTGTCATATACCATTCTATGTCAAAAAACACTCTACACTTGTGCTAGTCTGCCCTTTAAAATGTTTTTAAACACTCTTACATATATTGCCCACACAGTACAATGGATACCTCCTTGAGCTTGATATGAGGAACCTGCAGTTTAAAGAGATTTTAAAGATTTGCCTAAATGCAAAAAGGGAGTTAAATACAGGATTGGAACTAGGCCTTATCACACCTCACCACAGTTTCCTTCTGCCATGTTGCAGCGTTACAGTGTGCTGTGCACTTCAGAGCAGACGTGCATCACGAGGAGGAAGGAGCAGCAGGAAAGTGCGTCCCCAAAACATGTCTTCAGCCACAAAACCTTTCATCTAATAAATACGGAGAGAAAATATCTCTTTCTACTTTGAGTACATTTAACCTCAGAACAAAACTAGACAACCTTGCTAAATTAGTTGGGGGACCAATTTTCAGGAAAGTGGGGAGAGGGATGTACAAGCCTTGGTGGTGGTAACCAGGATTCCACGTAGCACTTTCAAATAGAGCAGGACAGAGTGAGAGCTATCCTGGACTTGTGGAATTCCCCGTGGAATGCACAAGGTGCAAAAATAGGCCATCAGAATAGGTTTAACTTTATCAGCAAAGAATGAGTTCAGGCATGGAACAAAAATTCAGGCCAGATCACTTGGCTGCTGTCACAGAGAGGCCATTGCTGAAAAGATGTGGTTTGAAGTCTTTCCAAGGTGCTGGCAGTTTCTGAAGAGCCATATCCACAGAGGTACTGATAGAGAGGCCTGTGAGATTATCCGGTGCGGAGTGCAAGTATTTTCTATTATTCTTTGAGGATAAGACCAAAACTCTCAGCTCCCTTTCACGGAGTATCTGAGCTCAGCAGCCCAGTGGACTTGTGTTTCTCTCTGCAAGGAATACTTGGGAATAGGAATTCTCTTCTCTTTTTGGAACAGTGGATTTCTTCCCTTGTTTACTTGGGGGGAAAAAAAAGACCCTCTGTTTCTCACCCATTTTAGAGGAAAGACTCCAGAAGGAAATGGGGTCACCTAACCTGGAAGAAGCTATCCCAACCCGAACAGCATTGTGCAATATGCACAAAGTCCTTCAATAGACATTGGATGTCAGCACAAGCCTTACTAGAGACCAAGTCCATGTTCACTCCCTAATGACTACAAGAAGGAGGGAACTGACAGGATTTCTCCACCGGCTAATGGCCTATGTGATATTGGCCACCTTGTTTCATTCCCCTGGGCCTCAAAAACCCCATCCTTCAACCCAGAATGACATCCTATAGCAATACAGTGCTGTGAATAAGCTTGAGGTATTTACTTAAAGATCATTCAGAGAAGCAATGGAGGGAACAGGTGAACACAGGCAACTGTGAAAAACAACCAGAAGCTCTCAGGGGGCCAAAGATAAGTCCTGGGAGGTTAGTTGAATTTTTCTGCTATTGCTGTGTATGGGCACATAAGCATTTTGTTACCTGACCATAAACCTACCTTGAAATGTAATCAGCTTCAATTCTACCCAAAGATAGGGTCTCAATGGGCTGTTATATCCAATATGAACATGAATTTAGTATCTTTAGCGACACAGAATTATCATTCATCAGAATATAAATTAGAAATGTTTGAACCATGTTATGCCTTACTCTTTTATTTTCTAATTGGAATTCATTATAATAAACCCAAATGGCTTTATCCCTTCACATGGCCACAATGTTCAAAAAAGTCAAAACAATCCTCCATTTACTTGTTACCAAGGGCCTAATGTTGAATATTGCAAGTGCAGAGTACCCAGACATAAAGCTGTTAGCTATTTGAAGGCTATATGCTAGACACATCTTGCAAATAAGTGAATAAATAATATATTAATGCCCTGGGTCCCTTTTTCACCAGATTTACAAGCACAAAAGTGATATGGAGAACCGACAGTAACTTTAATATATGTAAATATCTCAATCGGATAATTCAGGCACAAAAATATATCGTAGCTTGGTGCTTATTATTTTATGTTTTATGCATTTCCATTGCAGGAGTTAATATGTTTCTTGGTTTCTATGTTCTCAGATCTCCTACCATATCCTGTCTTTAAAGTATTACACAAAATATCAGGTATGCATTAATCTATAAAGTTAAAATGTTGTGTTTGTTTATACCAATCACCCTAAAGCAGAGTTCATTCTCATAATGAGGTGTTTCCCAATGGTGTGATAGAATATTTTTAAATTGGCTTTGATAAGTAGGTTCTGAGACAGATTTCTCATGAGTGCATGTTGCCTGTATCCACACACACAGTGGACACCACCATGAGCTCTGGGTGGAATGCTCAAAATTTCCTTTCATTTGAGCTCAATGACCAATGACATAAGCTGCAAGAAATGTTCCTTAAGCTTGCTCAGGAGAGTTATTGTTGATGTCTTTGGTTGGTGTGATCTATTTTCTCACTTAATGGAAAGGGAGGAGAAATGAAGCATCTTTGTTTAGTTCCACAATGGACAATTTTCCAGCTACTTTAATGCATTCTATTTGGAAAGAAAGTCCTGGAAATCATTTCTTCGTATATTTATAACTTGCTCTGTGTTTTCAGAGTTTTTTTTTTTTTATTCAATACAGCTTTAGAATTAAAATGTGTGAGCTCACTCCTCATTTTCTTAAGACAAATATAACAACTTCCATCTTGGTCACTGAATCCTTTATTCAGGCAATCAACCAGAGGTCAGGTTTATGATCATGTGGCAAGCATTTGACTAATGAAAAACACGGGCTTTTGTAATCACTTAGGTTTGAAGAGTTTGTGCAATTGTCCCAAGACCTATCAGCTCTAATTTACCTGATTCTCTCTTTCTGCCTCTTCTTCTATGGTAAGGGATGATCTATTTTAGTTATTGCATCACATCTGGAAATTATAGAGGTAATAGTATTAGCATGACTCTTTTCTAAAGCATTCCAGGTTGAGATGATGTCACTGCATATATTTGGGAGAAAAAGTACTAGGTAGTGGTGTTTTTGAGTAAGAATCTTAGGTTCTAAAGAATGGTTTAAAATTATATTTTGAAAGACATTTCTGTCGATAGTTTATTTATCAATTTTCATCTTCCTTCTGGCTCTGCTTCTGATGATCATTCAGTTTCCTCTCCTCTTCCTTTATACTCAGCCTCCCCTCTACACAAACTTGTCCCAGAAATCTTTAAGGAACTCAGATATTTAGATAGAGTCAGTGGATAATATAGAAGAGTTCTTTTACCCAGAAATGCTATTTCCATTTATTTTATCGAGACTATTCCTGCAACTCCCTCTGCAGCAAACAATTTCCTAGTCTGTGTGAGAACACATCCAATAATAGCTGTTGCATGAATGAAGAGTTGAATAAAGAAGAAGTGCCGAAACAAAGAAGATGGGAAGAATTGAATGGTGAATGTGCCAATAACGAAATGTATAAGCAATTCCACAGGTGAAGAGTGGTGAAGCGGAAATGTTGGTTTTGTTTTTGTGACTGTGTTTCTAATTTAATTGAATCAAAATAACGTATGGGATATAGTCCTTGCCTGAAGCTCACAATTTCAATTCATCAGAGAGATAGGATAGTTACACATAAAAAGATGAAAATAAGGTAGGTAAGGGATAGGAGAGAGGGAGGGGATAAAAAAGGCTCAAGTAAAAAGAATCCAAAGGTGAATGGGTCATTGGTAGCAATTGTTAATAGAAGCTTAGTTGGAATATTTCACTTGCACCCTGCACCCTTCAGAGGGATTTTTGCAATTCCTATCATTGAGCTGGATCAATCTGTCGTCTTTCCCTTTATCCTTGTATGTTGCTTTCTGCTTTACTTGTAGCTTATTGAGTGTGTATTCTGCGTTGATTCATTATGTTTATGTAGAAGGCTGGGAAGGCCTGTCAGAATTCCATTTAGGTTGCTTGTCATGGGCTCATCAACACCTCCTGGCAGGTTTGTTCTTCTATCCTCTTGTGTGATCCAGGCAGATCTTTGATGCAAAGAGGCAGGCTCCATGTCAATAACCAGGACCAAAGGTAAGCCCACGGGTGTCACTGTGGTGTGATTTGCAGGTAGCAGGGCAGGGGAAAGGAGAATGCCAATTAGGTACAATACAAGTATGCTGTGTATACATATTCTAGTGAGGTTTGTAATTCTCGGGGCTTTTAGATTGTGAATAATTGACACCCCTGTAAGGTGGATCACTATAATTGTCCCCATCACTGTGGAGGAAATTGTCTTGTACTCTGGAAAAGCTGATTTACACTCTGTGTAGCTTTGCTGCATACCCAGTACTTCCCAGGGGTGCTGTGAGGACCAATTACTAATTATCTGGAAGAGCTCTTATGCTCTGATGAGATCTTCTGGAATGTAGGCATCTGGGAAACGGTGATGATACCTTCTCCGTGTTTCCTATCACACTTGGCAAAGGGCCGGGCACTTTTAGACATCTAATCAATGTTCTACAAAAAAAGGAAAGAGAAGGATTCAGGAGAGAGGGCACTCCACCCAACCATGATTAGAAGGACAAGACCAAATTAGTATAGATGCTAACTTCATGTGACGCTTCCATGTAAACTATTTTTTAAAATCTCAGAATGTTAAGAAAAAAGAGAGGGAGAGAGAAATTTGAGAGAGGCCTTTTGTCTACCAGGCACTCAAACAAGGATAATAAACATTCAGCAGTATATCCACATGAAAAACTAAAAACACTACATAGCAATATCCAACAAAAACAATAGGAACAAAAGAAAGCATAAAGGCTTAGTAAACCAGAGCCTTGGGATGGTTGGAGTTAATCTGGGAAGAATTTCAAGGGAAGAGTTTTGGCTAAGGTTCCCACATGAAATGATAAGGGACTAAGGCACATCCGCTGTTTTATTATGTATTCCTATTGTGTAGGTAGCATGGTGGTTATGAGCATGTTTTAGAGCCTGTGGGCCTGATGGATGCAGCCATGCACCTCTAATTGGAACTTTTAATCTCTCAATTTTTCTCATTGCTCAGCCAAAGAAATAGTAGTATATGTCCAACAAAGATTTGAGAAAGTTTGATAATACCTGTCAAATGGTGAGAAGAGTGTCTGCCATAGTAAATTACTGCTAAGTACATTGTTGCCACAAATGTTGCTTAGGTCTCAGCATGAAGTAAGTGCTCAGTGAGAAACGAATGACTTCATTCATACCTGGGTGAACAATGATGGAAGGAGAGAAGAAAGTGGTTACTAAGCCTTTCCTCTGATGGTCCCTGGATGACTCAATCCTGTGTATCCAAATTCAACACCCATTCAATCACAAGGCCCCAAGCTGTGCAATAAGTTAACAAGAAGAACCCAATAACACCTTCTGACTCTCGTGTTCATTTCTAAAGATATCAGATGGGCTGGGCGTGGTGACTTACACCTGGAATTCCAGCATTTTGGGAGCCCGAGGCAGGCAGATCACCTAAGTTCAGGAGTTTGTGACCAGCCTGGCCAACATGGTGAAACCCTGTCTCTACTAAAAATACAAAAAATCAGCTGGGCGTGGTGGCGCATGCCTGTAGTCCCAGCTATTCAGAAGGCTGAGGGATGAGAATCACTTGAACCCAGAAGGCAGAAGCGGCAGTAAGGCAAGATCACACCACTGCACTCCAGCCTGGGCAACAGAGTGAGATTCTGTCTCAAAAAAAAAAAAAAAAAAAAAAAGTACCAGATGTATCTGTTTTCTGTAACAGAGTTGCAGAGAGAACAGTGGGAATATGAAGTTTAAAGATGTGATAGTATCTCATGATTAAAAACAACAAAATAAAAAGGCAAACAACTCTTACCAACACTACAGGGCACTTCTCTTTTTGTAGAGACGTCACCTTCATTCACTTCCCAGCAGTCAGCTTTCTTTAAAACATCTTCTCTTCTTCAAGTTCCATTTGTTTTTCTACTGCTACAATTTGGTTTCGACCACTTTTCTCCCAACTGTGCTCACCAAGGCCTCACCGCTGCCTTCATTAACTGATCCCACTGCCACTTTTTAGCCTTTTCAGCCTTGACTTCTTTGCTGTTTTTGACACATTGTTGGCCCTTTTCACAAAGTGAATTTTCCTTCTCACTGGTTGCCTTGTGTGTCATTACTCACTTCTGGTTTTTATTCTGCATTTCTGACTGTGCCTTCCCAGGTTCCTTCCAAGACAGTGCCTTGCTGTCTACTGACATCACTAGTATCCACGGCTCTGTGTGTCCCTTGCTCCCATAATCCACCCTGCAGAGGAGCCCCTAGACTCCCTAACTTCATGTCCTTCCTCTTTTCCTCTCCACACATGGTCCAAATTCTCTTAGCTCCATGACTTTCCCTGAGGGCCTCGCCTCTGTACTTTCAAATGTATCCTAATTTCTGTCTAGAATATCCACCAAGTTTCCGGTTGGTCTACTTACTGATCACCCTTCAGTTCCCAGCTTAGATGTCGTTACTTCAGAGACATTCCTGATCTTCAAGCAACCAAGTCCCCTTGCATGAGTTTCCTCCCTTAGAACACTCCCATTTTCTTTTCATTACTTGTAAATGTCTGCATTCTCTGTCAGGGTAAATTGTGACATCCACACTTATGACTTTGTACAATTCGTACTACAGAAAGTTTCAGGGCAGAGAGGGTAAAGAGGAATAGAAATTCTGACTGGGCTCAGTGGTTCATGCCTGTAATCCCAGGACTTTGGGAGGCCGAGGAGGATGGCTCACGAGGTCAAGAGTTAGAGACCAGCCTGGCCAACATGGCGAAACCCCGTCTCTACTGAAAATACAAAAATTAGGTGGGTATGGCGGCACATGCCTGTAATCCCAGCTACTTGGGAGGCTGAGGCAGGAGAACCACTTGAACCCGGAAGTGGACGTTGCAGTGAGCCAAGATCACGCCACTGCAGCCTGGGCATAGACATCTCATGTGTGCTCTGTGATCCCTGGTTTGGGATGACTCTGCCCAGAGACTTCACTGTTACCTAATTTGCACAGAAAGAACATTAAAGCCAGCAGAACTGCTGTTCCCTAATAACTTGTAAGGTTAGTGAAGGAGAAACTGTGCCTCTGTTATACTTCACTGAATTCTTGCTCCTAGCATAGTGCCTGGAATTTTTCAACTGATCATTGCTAAATGTATAAATCCTCCCCATTACCGTGTTCTGGAATTACACTGTCCTATACAATAGTACCCAAGCCATATATGGCTACTGACCACTTGACATACGGCTTGAGATGTGCTAAGTATAAAATACACACCAAGTGTAAGACTTGGCAAGAAAACTTCTTAATAATTTTGTATTGATTATAAGATGATATAACATTTTAGATATATTATGTTAAATAAAACATGTAATTAAATGTCACCTGCTTACCCTTGTGTGTGTAGTTACTAAATAATTTGCATTTGAGGGTCACAGTAGGTTTCTACTGGACAGCACTATTCTAGACTTTCTTCTGAGACATTGCTCTATTTCAGAGCATTCATTGAATACCTCCAGCTAATGTCCCACAGACACTGTAAATGCAATAAAACTGAATTTAACATATTTCCCAATGACTTGCACTTCCTCTTCAGATGTTGTCTCAGATGTTAATGGTTGCAATTCATCTTGTTACCTAAGGCAAAATATTGGACTATTCCCCCACTCTTATTTTTTTATGAAAAGACTCTCTTCTTCCAATTTTCCCTTTTCCTGATCTACCTGCCACAATACCACTAATATGGCCACTGGGCTCTCCAGCATAAATCCCATTGGCACATCTAGGAGACCTCTTTTGACAAGGCATCAGACAGCCTCTAGCTGTCTTCAGATTACAGTCTACCTCTTCAGTGTCTCCTCGCTCTGTTTTCTCACTAACCCCTTACTCCTCAGAAAAATAGTTCATATGGACTGAATATGTTTCAAAAAATATATCCTTACAATACCTTATCATTCTCGTATTGCAGATGAAGAAACTGAAGTAGAAAGGTCAAATAATTAACCCCGTATTTGCACCTAAGTGAAGGAGCCGGTATTTGAACCTAGATCATTTGACTTTGGTATTGGCCTCTTAACTGATGTTCCGTATTTTACATCCACAGTAATTCTATTCTCTGAACATATCAAGATTTCCCACACCTTTGTATCTTTAAAATTTTTTTTGTTCCTTTGCATGAGAACTCTTGCTATCTCCTCATTACTTTATCAACAGATCAATTCTCTGACATCCTTTAAAACTCATCTCCAAAGAAAGCTGTGTGTCAATTTATCAGAACTTACCAGGAATATTTAGTATTTTTTCTATGTGCTTGCCAGCCTTTAAAATAGTGTAAATATTACAAGTCTTCCTTATTAGGAAAATGTACTTTCTAGCTTAGATTTCTAGCATCAAGTGCAGTGCTTGACAAATAGCTGTGAATGTCTATTTGGATTTTTGGCTACAGGTGGTGTGGGGACAGGGCCATCTGAACAGGACAACTTTTGGTCAGGAGGTCTTGAGACTGCTGATTGAGCTGACATTGTCTGGACTCTTGAGACTTCCCATTATAATTTGAGAAATATTGAACTAGTTCATTCTAGTTATCCTAGGTTATCATTCACGGAGCTATTGTTGACAAATAGTCATGAGATTCCAGGGCAGTGTTAGAGCTGAGATCATTTAATAGGTAAAGCCCTAGTTGCATAAAGAAGTAAACTGAGACTTGAAAGATTAAGTAACTTACTCACAATGACACTGCAAGTTAGTATCAGAGCCCTACTGAAATCTGTACTTTCTGACCTCTAATCTATCCATAGTTCCTGGCTCTTTCCTATGAACATACAAATACCCAAATGATTTTATGTGTTTTTACACAAATTCATACACATATATCTTCACTGCTTATGAACTGATTTAATAAATCCATGTGTTTACCTCATGTAAAGCCTGGATGTATTTGTGGGAATGATTAGAACTAATCTAAATTCAGTGATTTACACATGAGATCATCTTATTTACTTCCAAACTGTACAAAGAAATGTGTAACTTCACTTTTACCCAGGAGAGGAAAAAAAAATCTATCCAGTCAACAGTTTTCCAACAAAAAAAGGCAGTGCAAAGGAATCAAGTTTATTGAGTTCTGCTGACTTACTTTTCCCCAATGCTACCATAACTACCATCATGATAGCATAAAAGCGCTAACATTTTTGTAATAATTGTCCTTTACCATGATTTCTGAAAAATGCTTTACATGCCTTATCACATTCGATCTATAAAACAACCCTATGAGCTAGAACACAATTACAATTTCCCATTTTATAGCTGGGGATACTAAAGCCTAATTTAATAAATGCCACAAGATCATAGAACTTTTAAGTGGCAGAAGATACACATGTATTTAAAGTGAATACGACACCAAAGATGAAGCTTGTAACCACTAATCCAGTCGTGTGTCTTTAACAGTATGCTTAATTTCTATCCAAAATGATGGAATCATAGAATTAAAGACCTAGAAATGATATTGGATACTGCCTGATCTCTCTAAATCACTTAATGGAAACACAAAGTGAGGTTCTGGAAAATAGTTGAATCAACCTCTCCTGGATTTAGTGTGCTTACAATTTTTCCATATTTTTCTATCTCACACAATAAAGTACTTTGCATAGTATACATAATAAATATGGATGACTGACTGCCATGGATTCTTCCATAAATATATACAGCCATATAAACACATACATATGCATATATGTGTATCAGTGTCTAGTCTATGTATTTCCAATAATACAGAAAGTTAGAATAACAGCCAGCTTGTCAAAACATAGCAAAAAGAACCACATTTTGGAAAGAATTACAGTATCATTACTGTTGACATGGGTAGAATAGATGAGTGTACCCTAACTACTGCCTATCAGGGCTTACTCCTATCTCAGCACTGAGTTTAAATAGTACTCAGCCAGCTGCTTGTGGATTTAGCCAACATTGCATGTTAATGCAAAAGTCTGATTGCCCAGATGGTTATTTCTAGGCCCATGATCAAAAATAGTCATCGAGCATGGCTGTAAAGCATATCACCCTACACATAGGCTAGTGGTTTCTTGCTTTCTTCATATAGCCCTCCTCTGTGCAGAATGGGCATGTAGATGGTAGATATTTTAATAACTCTCACTAGGGACAAAAGAAGGAAACAGAAGGATCTGGGCAGTAATCTTCTAAACCTGTGGAAATCTCTGAATTACTTTGCCTCTCATATCTTAAACTACATTCTTTCTGTCCTCACTGTTATCATTGGATATAGAGTATCCACTCTGTGAACTTCCTTGAGCAAGAATTTTTCCCTCCTTTATATACCCCCTCTATCACCACCAGCACAGTAGCCTTGCACCTGAAAGGCAAAATAAAGAACTGTACCAGACACAAAACAAACAAACAAACTTAAAATGCTCTGAGGGAAAACAATGGAAGAAGTTTCAGTTTTAAAGTTTGACTAGCCCTTGGCCTGCCGCAAGGTAAGAAAACACTAGCACAATGCGGAAAATCAGATCTCTGAGGCCATGCTTTCAAACAATTCAACTTGTGACAAGAAATAGAACAACCCTCCAAATTTCATCAGAGCAACTTTGACTAACAATTCTAAATCCCTAAATGGTTAATTAGGAATTCTCTCTGAGGCAAAAACTTGAGAGGCTATGAAGTCCTGGAATACCATTTCTGCCCTGACATACCTTGGGTTTATGGGGAGCCACTCCTGATTACATATTTGGAAGGAGATCATTTCATTGCAAGGGGAACTTCTGTTCTTATAAATTACATTAATTCAGACCTTCATTGGTCCTTCCTGGTTCTGTTTCAACAGACAAACATAGGAATAAATTGTTCTGAGCTTGCTCTGTTTATTCTAGTTCTTTCTTCTACCAGCTCCCTTTTCTAATCTTTCTGTTTCCCTAGGCAGAGAATCTTTACAGGGTAAAATTGTTGATTTATTTCAATGTTAGCATTTTTTCTTACATTGGAATAACTTGGCTCAGCTACTCTGACCTTGAAGTGCAATCCTCCTCTCCCCCACTGCAAGAAATCAGCAGGAGCTGTAAGGTAAACAGCACCAAGTTTCCATTTCTTTGCAATCCATATTTACATGGTGAAGGTTATGCTGGTTCCAGAGAAAAGGGACAGCCCATCATCCTAAAAGAATGATAGATTAAGGATTAGGGTTAATACTGGAAAACATTTAGAAACTGAAAGAAAGACTGCATTCATGACAGAAATAAAAAGGGCCATTCTTTGGCAAAACATAAAACAGCATCTGTTGAAACAACTCAAGTTCTGAGCTGCTTTGCATGGCATCCTTTGTTGCCCAAGGATGGCAGCTTCTCTCAGGCCTTTGTGGACATGAAATGATGACAGATAAGAGTCCTGTGCCAAGAAGCAAGTAAAAAAATCACATTTTGATGTGCAACTACTTGATTCTTGGCCATCTAAAAATACAGAGAGGAGCCTGTCAATTGCATGTAATGAACTGCCTTGGTAGCACTGGGTGATTAATTTCCAGCTTTACCCTGCTCTATCATGTACTGTGGACAGCCCATTACCAGAGCTTTTTGGCTTCGAGGAAAAGATCAACCCCATGTGTGTAATCTACTCCAGGTGTACCAAAGTGGGCTCTTTGCCCTTTTTCTTTGGCTTGGTACCCTACCCCATCGACATTCTGGTGTGATGCATTGGCTTTTTCCGTGTGCAATGTTCGTAATAACAAAGTCCAGAAAATTCCCATTCGATTCACATATTTATAGCAACAACTCGTTTTTGTCAGTACTTTTAACATTATACTTTTTACCTACAAAATGAGGAAAACAAAAACACAATCTTGGTCATGCCTTAAACCACAGAACTAAATCGCTGAGGTCACCTACCACTTGTAGATTATTAACAAAGCTTTTAATACACAAAACTGATTGTAGGTATTATTAGAAACAGACAGGATGAATGTTTTAAACCATCAAGGTCATTCTCATTTGTATAGTGTAGAAAATAGAAAACATCAAAAACACACATGCTTCACTATTTCATATTTATTCCCAAAACTCTTCAGATATATCTGATTAAAGACTTCTAACTTTTTTTTTCTCCACATGAGGTAGCTAATAGATAGCAGCCTTGCGGCGGAGGGTGGAGGGGTATTGGGGGAACATGGACTTTGTTTTACAGCAAGTAGATTTTATGACTTTTTCTTTTGATGTCTAAACCATGAAACATTCCAGAGGTACTTGCTGTCTGTTTATAGTACCTATCGACACTCTTAATGAGTTGCCAATTTTTACTTCCTTTAAGAAACCCTAATGGTAAAACATTTATCTACATATTGAAAAATTCATTTAAGCATGTTCCGCGTTTCCAGTGAGGCACCGTCTAATGGTCTTTTTAATTAAATGTTGGTTTCAAGGATTTCTCTGTTGTTTAAGCCTGTAGTTCAGCTTGTTCATCATGGATTGCAGGTTGAGAGACATAGAATTTAATTCAAACTATGATTTTTAAGGGAAGATTTGGCTTAAGTTGTTTTAAAGGCAACTCAAAAGGAGTACATTTACTTAACCCTGAGACCTTACTGACGACAATCTTAATTTTAATTTTGTTTTGGCCTCTCTGTTATTATACAAGAGGTGGAAAGACTTACTAAGTAAGAAAATCTCTGCCAATGAGTTGCCTTCATGAAAGAAGGTTATTTTTGTTAACTGACCAGAGGCAGCCATTGGGTAACAAGTAGCAGCAGCTGATGCACTGCACACCTATAGGTTGGCAGGTGTCACGGGATCTCAGTTTGACACAATGGGGTGGTATTACCCAATCTGAGGCTGAGCTATTCTCGAGAATAGGTGAATGTTGTTACTGAAATGGAAATTATTGGTAGTTGGAAAGACAATGTTGAGACAATGTTAAGCTGGAGTGAAATTTGTAAAAGAAAGCCATAAGATGGATTCAAACCCAAATCTTGTCTCCTGAGTACATAGGAAGACAGTGTGCACTTGCAGGGCGAATTCCATTTTCACATGCCTTCTTCCCTTGATATACTTGGAAGCCCTTATAGCTGCACCTGGGGTTAAAGAAGCAATATTGCCCACCTGGGTGAAGCATGTCCCTTCTCTTCTTTAGTGAGCTTTCTCCATTTCTGAAGGGAAAAACAAACAAAAAGTATTACCCACTTTCTTTTCCTCACTGCTAAGAAAGAATCTGCTCTTTGATTAGGCAAATCAGGTTTCCTACTCAAGAAGAAACAATAAAAGACCTTTGTTGCGGTATCCAGTGGATAGTAAGTTGACTTTGTGTCAGGGACCATTTTTACTAATTAATCTCCTGCACTGCAGATCCTTAAAAGTGAAAGTTGTATTCGTTGGTTAAGGCTGTCCTTCCTGCCTCCTTCCAGAAGCTTTACATAATGTTCAACAATTTTTACTGTTACACTCTCCAAGGATTACAATAGCTGATCACTTTAGGCATGGTTTTCCAGAAACTCCTCTTTCTGCATAAGCTAAAATATTAAACGCATAAAAACGATTATGTTGGAAATGCTGTATTTCAATGCTTAGATTTACTCATATTAAAACTAAAAGATCACTGGGTTGGAGAGTGAAGACAACCATCTTGGTCCTGAATGAGAATGTGTTAGAACCTGGAACAATCTTCTCTAGGGCTTGTCAACAGAATAAGAACGTGTAAAACATCTATCTTTTTTGTTTCTTTGTTTCTTTAGCCTCTGGGATGGGTATTGAAAAGTTCCCCCAATATGTTCCACTTTGTATAAGAAATTGTTCTCAATATAAGAAACATTGACTGAAATATTAATAAAACTTTAGAGAAAAAGAAAAATAAAGAGATTATCATGTAAACAACAGAGCCAATAAGAGGCGGGAAAGCAGCTCTAAAACCCTAGGAAGGCCCTTAGGCTAAATTAAATAGTACTAATATTTATTAAATGTTTTATGCCATGTACTTTACATATTTAATCTTAATTAGCATACAATCCAGTGAGGTAGATATTATTATTCTAAATTTTAGAGATAAGGGTCTGGGACTCAGAGAGTATAGGAAACCAACGTCAGCAGTTGTTAAATAGTAGGTGATTTCCAACACGAGCCTTCCTAATTCCAGATTCCACATTCTCTTCCCTCTGCAGTTTGGGGTCCTGGGCAACAGAACTGAGTGAGCAAACACTCTGTACAACTAATTCCACAAAACTGTTTTTCTCTGACTTCAGATTATTTAAGGGTCAAGTCCTATCAATACCTATGTATGGAAAACCATGGGCAAAGCTAATCTCAGATTCAGTACTTATAAATACTCAAATTCAGGAGACTAGTCTGCT
Organism: Cacajao melanocephalus; assembly: GCA_963573385.1. Taxonomy (NCBI): domain Eukaryota; kingdom Metazoa; phylum Chordata; class Mammalia; order Primates; family Pitheciidae; genus Cacajao; species Cacajao melanocephalus. The sequence goes on from CAUYLG010009282.1 coordinate 42,593, forward strand.
GTAGGGTTAAAACTGGGATCTGGGGCCATGCACGGTGGCTCATGCCTGTAATCCCAGCACTTTGGGAGGCCGAGGCAGGTGGATCACCTGAGGTCAGGAGTCCAAAACCAGCCTGGTCAACATGGTGAAACCCCATCTCTACTAAAAATACAAAAATTAGCTGGGTGTGGTGGCAGGAGCCTGTAATTTCAGCTACTTGGGAGGCTGAGGCAGGAAAATTGCTTGAACTCAGAAGGCGGAGGTTGCAGTGAGCCTAGATCCAGCCTGGGCAACAAAAGCGAAACTTAGTCTCAAACTGGGATCCAGGTTTACCTTCATCTCTAACTCTCTCTTCCCTCAGGATGAAAGCTCAGATCAGTTTCATGTATATGTCTGCCCTACCTGGAGAACTTGGCTTTAAAGGCAATGTGTTTATCAAATGTGTTATCTTATCCTTGGAGGGCAAGTGAGGATCAGAGCACAGCTGCTTTGAATTGTTTTATCAAGTTATTCCGTTGCAGTTATGTGGAACATCAAAAAATGTCAAGAAGCCTAAAACATGGAAACTTGTTTAATGCTCTCAAACAATGGCACTAACCAAAGCAAATGAAACTTTGACAGAACAAAGCAGCCATTGTTGAGCCTTGTCATGTCCTCACAGTTATTAACACAAAGGGTACATTCATAGTGGAGAGATACTTTCCCTTTCTCTCAAAATAGAAGACAACATATTGTAAGATATTTTACAGACGTCCTTCCTCATAGAACTCTGTAAACAGTACTGGCTCAAGAACAAACTCAGTTTCAACTCATAGGACTGATTGCTCTTGTGTTTTAGGTATTCTACTGGTACATTTGTACTTGTGTGTTGCAACCTATAGAAGAAATGTACTTCTTCATTTTTCCTGTTTGCTGATGAGAGATACCAGTGGCTCACCTTTCAGTCTGTGAAACAATGATTTCTTTTCAAATTTGAAATCTAAATAACTATGCACCACAATAGCTGCCTTTGACTCAGAATTGTTCTCTAGCTTTTATCTTCCAAAGAATTTTTCTGCAGTTCATTATCCTCTAAGTTCTGAATCATATCCTAAACCTGTTACAACTTCAACTTCTGGCTCCCACCCTTATGGACTTGCTGCTTCATCAGATCTTCCTTCTCTATTTCCCATCAGTGAAACCTAACATGAGCTCAAAATCACAAGAAAGAACAAACCTAGTGTTCTGTATCATGGCAAAATTTTACATGAAGAAACCAAAATATTTGAAGGTGAGTTCTTCCAATCTTAGGTGACGACAGTTAACTTACAATAGAAAAAAATTTAAATATTAGGACAAGAACTGCAAAAGAATGGGCATTTTGGGACAGAAACTTTCTGTATTGATAAATCTGCCGCCCTTCTGAATAATAAATGATTTGATTTTACTTCCTCAAGAATCACTCCACTGGGCTCCTCTTTGGAGACTTTGGGGCATTGTTACAGTTTGGGTTAGAGAGCAAAGCAATTATATATATATGTATTATTTGATTAATAAAAGTATTTAAAATTTTTATATGTATGTTTAACTGAGATGTTACATTATAAAACATCATTATTTTATAATAAAGTTACAAAATACAGGTCTCATTAGTTCAGGGACTGCTTTATATATCAGCTTCCAGATACGATTTCTTGTCAGGATAGAATGTGTAAAAATCTAACTCTATAACTCAAGTAGAAATACTATTTTCACAAACTATACTCCACGTGGAGAGCTATATATTGTGTCCCAAGGCATGGTAGAGTTCCTTATTACTTTTGACTCCATTTATACATGTGAAATCAACCCCATCATTTCCTCTTTCTTTATTCTGACCTTTCTAACCATTGGTGTGGGCTGTTGTGTGATTGACTGGCTCCCATAATTGATTGCTGATTGGCCAGAATGAATGGCTGAAAGTCAGGTTGTGTTCCAACTTATCAACAGAGTATAGTTAACATCTACTTTGGAGCACAATTGGACTTAATTATTAAATACTGCATTTTAGCAATTGGCCGGAAAGGGGTTTATTTCTATAAGCTTAAACCTATCACTAATTTTAAATAAAAACTTCAGACTATAGAGGCTTCAGATGCATATCTAAACCCAGGAAATAGGCCAGGTACGGTGGCTCATGCCTATAATTCCAGCACTTTGGGAGGCTGAGGCAGGTGAATCACTTGAGCTTTGGAGTTGGAGACCAGCCTGGGCAACACAGTGAAACCTCATCTCTACCAAAAATACAAAAAATTAGCCAGGTGTGGTGGTGTGTATCTGAAGTCACAGCTACTCAGGAGCCTGAGGTGGGAGGATCACTTGAGCCTGGGAGGTCCAGGCTGCAGTGAGCCAATATTACATCACGCCACTGCACTCCAGCCTGGGTGACAGAACGAGACCCTGTCTCAAAAATAATAACAAAAGAAAAACAAGGAATAAATGCACCTGATCAAAAAAAGAAGAAGAAGAAAAGAGTGTTATTAATTTATAATGCATTTATTTACGTATTTTGTTATAGTTTGCTCTATGATAATGTATACACATTTTAAGTCAGTCTTTAACATTCACCATCTTTAGGAACATACTTTTGAAAACGGGTAACAAACTCTCTTAAAGCTACTAATGGAAGCTCCCAAAGACAGAAGAGGATTCCTCACCTCCAAATGTGGGAGAAGGCCTTAGAGTCTCTTTCTGTAACTGAGAAGCAGCATACTCCTACTGTATGTGGCTGCGTGGCAGTTGCAGCTGCTACTCAGACTTCTTATCCACACCAAGCACTTCCAAACACAGGAAAGAAATTAGACTTTGTTCCTCTACCCTATTTGGACAATAAATTAAATGTTTCAACTAGAAACCTCTTCACTCTGGCATCTGAAGCATCATTTTAGTGTCAACTTCTCTTGAAAAGGGCACACACACACGCAAATACTCACACTTGCTATTTTCTTATTCCTTTGCCAAAATGTTTACTATGTTATGGTAAGAAAACTTTTTCTCTTTTCTTGGAATAAAATTAATTTCTTTTGTTCGTGCTTTCCCTCAAAATGTCAATTTGAACATTTTTCACTACTCTTCTGAAACAATCATTCTCTTTAAATCACAATTTTTACTAAAAAGACTCTTTGCTTGACAGATTTGGACACTAAAAGGGAAAATAATTACTTCAAAAGCTATGTGTAAATAGAAGGCAATTTAAGCATCCCATGTGAAATTAAAAGCCCCCATGCCTATGTGACCTTGGGAAAACTAAAAGACCTTCACATCCCATAATAGAATTTAGAAACAGTAAGTTCCTCTTACTACTTATAAGCTGCATTTCAGCCACAATAAAGTTAACTAGTCAAATGAGTATTAACAATTAACACATTTAAAAGCATTGCAAAAATTATAAATATCTACTATTTCATTGGCTATTTCAACCCAGACACTATTTTCAAAACCGTACAAGAGTAGTGTTACGACTACTAATTTGATCAATATACCCACCTCTGCAGATTATTTTTTTGTAAAAAGGAGTCTAGGTGGATAGGTTAATAGAAAAGTATTAAACTGTTAATTTTTACTTCGAGACAATACATAAGAAACATTGTGTTTTTATTAAGCCAAACATAGATGCCTAGGTATAGTTATATATGCATCTAACACTTTCTATCTGTCTGATTCAATTTATCTGATGCTGAATTCACCTTGTATGCACTATACACCATGTTGTAGCTTCTTAATTGTTGGAGTACTTGAAACTGTTATGTGCTTTCATTTAAATTTTTTAAAGTTCATGGACATTTAATATACATAAAATATACAACGCTAGGAAGGAGTCACCTAGTATTTGAAAATCATCATCAGCCAGATGCAGTGGCTAACGCCTGTAATCCCAGCACTTTGGGAGGCCGAGGCAGGCAGATCACCACAAGTCAGGAGTTCAACACCAGCCTGGCCAATATGGTGATACCACGTCTCTACCAAAAATACAAAAATTAGCCAGGCATGGTGGTGTGTGCCTGTAATCCCAGCTACTTGGAGGCTGAGGCAGGAGAATAGCTTGAACCCACGAGGCAGAGGTTGCTGTGAGCCGAGATTGTGCCACTGCACTCTAGCCTGGGCAACAAGAGTGAAACTCCATCTCAAAAAAACAAAAAAGAGAGAGAAAATGATAATCAACACATTGAATTGCTGAAGTTCAAATTCAGATAGTAGTAGCTGAAAAGAGGCTAAAACATATAGCACAACAAACGATTAATTTTGCAGTGGATATATCCTACCAGTTGTTCTCAAAGCATGGCCAGAGAACCACAGGGTTTCCTAAGACTCTTTAAAGGTTCCGTAACATCCAAACTACTTTTATAGTAAACCAAGATGTTAATTTCTCTGCTTCACTTTCATTCTTTCACAAGTGTACAATAGAGCTCTTGAGAGGGGTTTTAATGTGTAAGATTGTAACAATGTTTAGAGAAGCGAATCTAAGAATCTAGCTTTCTATTAAGCCACACAATAAATAAATTTGTAAAAATTTAAAACAATGCTGTATTCGTACATTTTGTGTTGCTTATAACAGAATACCTGAAAATTTATTTTAAAGGTGGTTTATTAAGCTCATGGTTCCACAGGCCGAAAAGTTCGAGGGTGTGGCCCTGGCTTCTGGACAGGGCTTTCATGCCACATCACAACATGGCAGAGAAGGGCAATGGGAAGGAGACACATGTGAAGAGGAGAAAACCTAAGGGCCTCTTGACTTTATAACAACCCACTCATAGGAACTAATTCATTCCCATGAGAACTGATTCAGTCTTTCAAGAATGAGAACTCAGCCAGGTGTGCTGGGTTCTGCCTGTAGTCCTACCTACTCAGGAGGATGAAGCAGGAGGATCCTTTGAGCCCAGGAGTTCAAGGTTGCAGTGAGCCATGATTGTACCTCTACACTCCAGCCTGGGTGACAGAGTGAGAACCTGTGTCTAAAAAAAAAGTGAGAACACATTAACACTAGAACAGCACAGAGCCATTCATGGATCCACCTCCAAAACCCAACACCTGCCATGAGGCCCCACTTCCCAACACTGGCAAATTGAGGATTAAACGTCAACATGAGTTTTGGTGGGGACAAACAAATTACACCCAAACCATTGCACATGTCACTCATTTTTTTGTTGTTTTGAAAAAGACAGTTATTTCTTATTAAAATACGCCATTTGTGTCAAGATGCAATGGGATTATTACTGTCACTTTAAAGTGAATTAGTAATTAGTTTTAAAATTTTCTTTTTAAATTTCTAATATAAATATCGAGAGATATGACCAATATTAACAAAAGCTTTTTGATGGTGGTGGGTGGGGGCCGGTTCTCAAAAATTTCCAAGCATGTAAGGAAATCCTGAGACCAAAACATTTGAGAGTGCTATTTTATAGCATTGGAATCTCAATATATTTCTAAAACCTCAGTTACAATGCTACCAGAATCAAAATCAGAGTGGCGCTTCTTATAAAATTCTCCCAAATTATGATTTGGAAAGATTAGATCCATATTTCTTGTTGATTGTTAACACAATACAGCCAACAGAGTAGTTTTAAATACAGGATTTAATATGATGAATTTCACTTGGTCCATTCCTGGAGCGCCACTCTTCTTGAAGACCTAGCTTTGCCATTCAATGCCAGTCTGCTAGGAGGCATACTGCTTGGTGTGTATTATGTGCTCAAAAAGTGTTTGCTGACCATTTGTTTTAAACCTGCCTCCTCATTAAAGTCTATTTGACTAATTTATTAAGTTTACTCTTTGTTTCGATTTCATAATTATCACGATGGTCAGCAAATCTAGGTTAACGGCATTGGTGTAGTGCTCAACCCAGTACCCCAAGAACTATCCTGGTTAAAATCCTTATGTCACACTTGCTCTTGTGTGAGTGTGAACACATGCTTCAACTTCTCTGCACCTAAATGACCTCATCTGAAAATTACGAATACAAATAACACCTTCTAACGACTTTGTTATGCAGACTAAATAAACGAACGCATGTAGAAAAAACTAAAAACCTTGATAAATAATAAATGCTATATAAAGATCACGAAATAAAATGTGATTTAACTTCAACTGCTGCTCAGAACAAGTTCATGGATAACTGTGATTTGGTTATCAAAGAAAGCTGCCCAGAGTTTTGATGTTTAAATAGCTCCAGATGCCTCAACCCTTTTAATTCCCACTGCGAAAAGTTAAGAGTAGCAGATTAAACATGAGCAGCAACCACAAACACACTGAAATGCCAGGCGATAAAGCATCAAAATGTAGACACAAAATCTTCTTAGAAGCACCATAGAGAAACCCAAACATATTCAACTAAGAAAAATGAAATTAAATAACCAATTTCAGCAAAAGGTAGAAAGTTGGGTCAAGGCTTCTACCTGAGTTTATTTTTAATTGATATGAATGCCAGCATAGTTTTTAGTGTCTTTACAATCCCAGCTACTCTTTAGAAAGTGTTCAAAAATAACGAACACATAGAATCATGTAATGCAGTCAAGCTAAAAGCAAAGAAAGAACTAGACAGTTTCTAGAACACTCACCCCTCAGCTTCTGCAATTTCATGTGGGTTGACTTTCCAACTTATATTTTCCAACAAGATAAAATCCCTCTTCCACTTGCCAGACTCTAAGTCCCAAAGATGCAGACATATGCAGAATGGATGGACCGTCCTCACCAACATTGGAGTGTGTTCAATTTCCTGCAGTGAATTGTCCTCATGCCAAATATCCCACCCAGCCTCTGAGCTTGTTTATGACCAATGGCAGTGAATAACTTCCAATCTTCTTTATAACTTTGTTTCATTCTTTTCCTTTAAGCTTATCTGAATTCAGATAACTAGAGAGGATGGAGCATGTTACCAGAAAAGTTTTATTTAATGAGCTCTGATACCACCTCTCTTCATCTATTCATATTTCACTCAAATGGAATGAGATCCAGAAAATAAAAATTAAAAGACATAATTGAAAAAAAAAAAAAGGAAAAGAGAATTTCCCTTGAAATGGATTACAGACTAAAACTTGCTAGAACTTTGTCACAGAAACACATTCTAGTAATGGGATGGAAAATCCTTTGGTCTGTTCAGTATCAAATGGTCACACCAGAAGAAACGGTGCATCTCATTCCACGGAACTCACTCCTGAAGAAGGTCATTTAACTTTATAATAATAATATTCATCCGAAGTTATCCACAGAAAGCAACATATTGATCTTTAGATAAATAAAATACAATAAATAATACATAAATAAAGAGCTAAACATTGCTCTTTGGATGCCATGAATTTTAAACTCTGAAACAGAAATACAAATATTGAAGTACCTACAAACTTTGTAAAAGAAATCAAGCTTTAAGATTTGCAAACAAAATGCTTGAAATGAATTATGAAATGCCAACATGTAGCTTTTCCCTATGAACGTTTAGGCAGGAAAATTCCAAGGAAAGTCCATTTCTGTGATAACCATCAAATGTTTTTCGTTTTATCTCATTTATGACCGGAGGCCTTGCCATTCAACACTGAGTGCCATTCTATTTAGGTTTCCATAGTGGTGAGCTCCCACACTTGGGGAGATGCAGCCCATGATAGCTTGTGGAGCAATAATGGGACATGTTATGGTGAAGCTTCTCATCCCTTGGCTCTGGTACTAGTGCCCGCACAGCATCTGTCTCCTCCTTACTCTCGTTACCACACTGAAATTGCTTTGGTTTGTTTCCATACTAAACTGGAAAAGCTCTCAATCATTTCTCCTGCCATGTCTACAGGAATATAGAAGCAGGCCAATCATGCCATTCTGACATTGCGTGTCAGGCAAGGTCCATTTTACAAAGCAGTACCATAAAATGAAAAGCTTTCAACCCCATGTCTGCCCCTTACTCTTACTCTTAAAGCAAAACTAAAACCTGCAGCATCTCTGCATTTTGCTCATTTTTATCAATATTATGGAAAACAGGCTTGAACACAAAATACGACCGAAGATGAAAGAAAGTTGTCATTTATTAAGGGGAAAAGAAAAACTGTTTAACAATGATGGGCAAATTAAAGGAGAATTTATCTAGCTGTAGAATAATTAACCAAAATGTCTCATTAAATATCTGAAATAAAAACACTGACGGCCAGCTGAGCATGGTGCCTCATGCCTGTAATCCCAGCACTTTGGGAGGCCAAGGCAGGCTGGATCACCTGAAGTCAGGAGTTCGAGACCAGCCTGGCCAACATGGCAAAACCCCATCTCTACTAAAAATACAAAAATTAGCTGGGTGTGGTGGTGGGAGTCTGTAATCCCAGCTGCTCTACTCAGGAGACTGAAGCAGGAGAATCACTTCAACCCAGGTGGCAGAGGTTGCAGTGAGCTGAAATCATGCCACTGCACTCCAGCCTGGGCAAAAAGAGTGAGACTCCATCACAAAAAAACAAACATATCACTGAAGGCATAGATATGAACTAACCAAGAAAATAATAAAAAGAGTAGATATGTTCTCATATTTCAGTTTAGCACCAGGGTCACATTACCTTGTAAAAGAAGCATTTGCACTTCTGGACTTGAGAATCAAGTGTGAAGAGGCCAGGATCTGTAGCTGAACATTTCTGGACTGGGAAAGCTATGGGGAAAAAAAAAGATTTCCTTCAAGCTCAACAGTTTCTGTCTTCTGAATAGGGAAATGTGTCTGAGCACATCCAAAAATGACCCTTTGCCTTACATCGTGAGAAAATCACATTGTAACAGCACAGGGAGAAATCTGGAGCATATTCACACACGGATTAATATCATTTGTTGACGTCAAAGTCGTGCCTAAGAGTCTACCACTTAGAACACTTGGATGAGAACAAGTAGAAAGGCAAAGATTATCCAATGGAAGGGATGTTTCTCAAACTATTTGAGTATTAATTTCTCTTCTTGGGAAAGAGACAATCAGTAATTTATTATGAATGCAGTGTTCTTAGAGATTTCCCCAGTTTTCTGAAGAAAGAGAAATTTTTCAAAGTACTGCAGTTAATTTAAATTCTATTAAATGTCTGATAAAATCATGAATTATATATAAATAATATGCATGTGTAATAATATCTGTATCATGTGTTAAGAAAAAGGATTTGTGAGTATTTTCAAAGAAGTCATGATGGTAAGTTAAATTTCGAATATTATATGTGGGAAAATATAACCAGGTAGACATATATTTTGATTAGCCAATAAATCTGTAAAAAATTACTAATTGATAACACAAAGATTTGTTTTTATTGAACTTATAAGTCAATTTAATATATAAAGTATAAATTGTGCAATAATACAAAAGCCTCTTTTACATTTTCTTACATTTTCACTACTGTACTGACACATGATAAAAAATTATGCTTTTAATTTTACCAGTAAAGAAATTGAATATCCAAGAGAACAAGTAACTTATTTAGAGTAACAGAAGCAGTGAATCACCAAATCAAGAGGAACATTCAGAACTTCAGGTTCCTTTTAGAAGCTCTGCTAAATTATACCTTTTGATGTTGCTTCTATACAATAAATTTAAAAGATGTTTTGATGAACTTAAGACAACAGTTTGTAGGTATATATCTAAATTGTATATATATTCACATATAAAAATTCATATAGATTTATATACATAAACATATGATAAAGTTTCTATATAAGCATTTTTATATATCACTATAGATTTATATATAACATATTTTTAATATGTAACTATAGATTTCTATATAATTTATATTATATAGGTATGTATGTATAAATATAAAACACACATAGAAATCTTAATGGAGTAAGTCACACGTTGTTTCCTACTGGTCATATGCTAGCACAAGAATAAAACTCTACAGGAGAAAAATAGGAATACAAACTGAACCTTTAAATATAAGAAAACTTCATTCCACAGATTTTTTTGGAGTTGCTGAGAGGTCTGCAGTGTTACTGCTCTTCAGGTCAGGTATATTTAATGGCCATTTGGATCAAGGGTCCTTGGTCTTACCTGAGGCACTCAGTTCTTCACCCAGATATTAACTGACACAGACCGAGCGGCTCAGAAAACACTCTTATAGGATAGAAGTGCTCAGTCCATAGAAGCTTCTGTACTAATAGGCAGACAGCCCACTACTGAGATACCCACCTATGGTTTTAATCACCTGAATTCAATCTTCTCACACTGTAAACCTATCTGAACTCTGAAAATAAACACGGGGTCAGATTTTGTTGCATACATCAATACCAAACTGATTTAACAAAATCGTATTGAATAACTACTTAGTTCTCTGTATAAGACTATATGGGGAACCACAGAATGAGAATGTTTATATTATCTTGTTCTGTAGAATGTATATCTTACCTTCTGTTATTTCCTCCAAAAACATCTCTATCTTGGGTAAAAAAAGAAGGGACATAAAGTGTAAATCATATTTCTAAAGAAGCTTTTAACTCTATTTGTTCATATCAATTTCATCATCCCAACTTAACGTATAATAATCTTAATATCACAGCATACTATGCCAAATAAAAATAATCTAAAATAACAACAGCCAATATAGGCACAAATCTGAAAATGTCTTCATAAAAATAACACATTGATATACTTTATACACTGAAGTGTAGATATTTTACATGGAATAAAGTTTGAAGAGAGGACTACCACTTGAATGTTACCCCGTTCTTTGTGAGGAAACAATTATCCCTTCTCTTCAAAGAATCAGGAAGGCTTTACTAAAAAAATATTACAACCAAAGACTGTATGCATAGTGAAATTCAGAAGTCTTGAGATTGTGGCCCAGGAATAAATTGAAATGTGTGTGATTTCGAGCAGATTTGAGAACAGTGTCCTCATTCCTTGTATATCCCTCACATGACTTATTGCACCAGCTGTACAATTTCTGTCACTGGTTTACTCATCTCCCTTTATACTATCTTTTGCTTCATGCTTTGCAGTGCCTGAGGCAGAAGCTCATGACTGATTCTGTGCCTCTGTTCCCTAGAAGTTTTACCAATGAATGTCATCTCTCCTGCTTTAAAGATAAGCCAGTAAAATCAACCAGTGTAACACCTGAAGATAGTAGATTCTCTAAAATGAATCTTTTAAAACAAGAGAGTAAAGTGAAGACGGAATGAGGCACAGATGTAGGCACTATTCTCTGATCCTGTATTTTTATGTATGGAGAAAAGCTACACTGTTTGCTCAACATAATTTCAAGGTAATCTTGCTTGCAGTATGCTGAATTCAGCAAACCCAAATAAATAAAAACCTTTTCCTGATTCACAGGGAAAGAAACGACACCAGTGACTATATTCTAAGTGTTAACTATTTTCCACATGTATTTATCTTTAATCCCTTGGTATCTGCTACTGCTTATCCTCCAGGAAACATTGGTGTTAGTAAAATTCACAGAGATCATATAAAAATAACAATAGTAAACCCGCATAACATTAATTCTAATAATTTTTTGAGAACCTTCTCTTTTCCGTGTTCTACATGTATTAGCTCATCTAGAACATTCATAATCATTAAATATATAAGGAAAGAATAAATACCTTTATCTTCATTATAGCAGTGAGAAAAACTGAAGTTTAATGATTACAGTAGTTAAGGCAACACTGGCTGCTAGAAGAGATAAGCCCTGAAATCCTAGCAGCTAAAATATACATTTATTTATTTTTCTTACACACAACAGGTCGATGAGAGTGCTGAGTGGATGGTCTGCCATGTAGTGATTCAAGACTCAAGCTCTTATTGTCGTAGCTCCACTATCTTCAACACTTGGCTTCCAAAGTCACTGTGGAAGAGGAAGAAAGAGGAAAGGAGGCACTCTTCCTTTTTAATCATGTGAGCCAAGAAATAACACACTTTATTCCTGCTCACCTTTCATTCGCGAGAGGTGGTCACATAGCTTCATAGAGATGCAAAGACGATTAGGAAACTGAGTCCACGACTGGGAAGTCTCTGCTTGGCAACAACTCCACACAATGGGTAATATTACAGATTTTGATGAACAGCTGGCCATTTCTGCCAGAGACGGAGTGAGCTACTTTCCTAGGAGCCCCCTTCAGTAATTAGTAAAATTGGAATTTGGACTCACCTCTGAATCCAGATTTGAGCTCCCACTCACAAAGCCATACTTTCGAAAAGATGGCTCACGGTTCATGAGCTCCTCTACGGCCCTGCACATAAGCTTTTGTGGTCGTGACTGTGCACAGAATGTGAAACCACAACAATGTACATTTCATGGCATTCTACAAAGAGTGTCATTGTTTCCTAAAACTCTGCCACCAAGAAGTTCTGGAGAACTCACATCATGAGGTGCTGGGTAGTTGTATTAGTCAACGTTCTCCAGAGGGACAGAACTAATTAATGTTATATATATATATATATATATATATATATATATATATATGAGTTTATTAAGTATTAACTCACAAAATCACAAGGTCCCACAGTAGGCTGTTTGCAGGCTGAGGAGCAAGGAGAGCCAGTCCAAGTTCCAAAACTGAAGAACTTGGAGTCCAGCGTTCGAGGGCAGGAAGCATCCAGCATGGGAGAAAGGTGTAGGCTGGGAGGCTAGGTCAGTTTCTCTTTTCACATTTTTCTGCCTGCTTATATGCTAGCCATGCTGGCAGCTGATTAGATTGTGACCACCCAAATTAAGGGTGGGTCTGCCTTTCCCAGCCCACTGACTCAAATGTTAATCTTCTTTGGCAATACCCTCACAGACACACCAAAGATCAATACTCTGTATCCTTCAATCCAATCAAGTCGACACTTAGTATTAACCATCACAGTAGTTATGTTCTAGCATTTGAATGGAGGCACAAAAAGATATAATTTTCAATATTCAAAGGCTGCAATTTTCAGCACCTATGGCATTTTAGTAGAGACAAGAATTTAAAAGTACAATTTGCCAAGCCAAACATTATTCAATTTTACTTTATCTTCCTGGTACATCAGTCTCATTTGATAGAGTCATGAGTGGCCTGAAACAGAACTGTTTACCTTACTACAAGTTTTTCAAATATAAAATTTCACAGAGGCAAGCTCTTTATAAAGTTTTAGTATTGGAGGTAACTGCCCTCTATGAATACGTTCCTGTTGGTCATGTCTAAGCTCACCAGTGTAAAAAAAAATACACAAAAGAAAAAAAGAAAAATCACTGGCCTTCTACTATTCAACAGAAATGGAGAACTGTAGAAATTCTAAAAAGATAGAAAATGTACAAAAATCAGAAAGATAAAAGTAATCCCTTTCTCATATGTTTTGTATACAAAATACCCTGACAGGAATTCTCTGCGTATATTACTAACTAAACTGAACCTCTCTAAAATTGTAAAACAAATAAAATTGTTATGTAGCTCTTAATGCAACAAATTAAATTGTATATTTATTCATTCAACAACATAAGGGATGGGATCATGGATAGGAAGAGCTGACTGGCAGCCTCTAAGGGCAGTGTTTTGCTATTTCCAGGCTCTCTTCCATGAGAATGTAATTATAATTTCTAAATCGAATGCACCAATAATCTACACTTATTTTTAATTCAATTGGAAAGGCCAAATGTAAAACCCATCAATAACTCCTCACGCAGTTTTCCTAAAATGTGAATAATGGAGAGAAACATAAAATTATAGGTAGAAAATTAGCCCTTTACTAACATAGCACAGTTATCTATTATACTCAGCAAACATTTATTGAGTTCTCCCTGTATGCTGTACATTGTGTTAGGTTCCAAAATTTTGAATAATATGTCATTTTTTTCTTTAAGGTACTTATAACGCAGTGGGGGAAAATATATGCATTGATATTTCAGAAAACAAAATACACAAATAACACCCATTAATACAACTCTTCTTATAAGTTTACCAGTGGCCAAATTTGGGAAAGGATTATATATTTTTATCATCTTTCTAAAGGTCTGGAAGTGAATTATTAAACTTAATCCACTGAAAAATAGATAATAAAAATATTAGGAATGAAGGGTGAGGTTCTTTATTATACTGAGTTACAGCATGTGATTGATTATGGTCTCATCATTCCTACAAGTTCCCATCATTCTTAAGATATGAGATTTCAAAAGGAGCTACACACACATGAGAGAGTAACAAATTAGAAGTTTAATTACCACATTATTATAATTATTCAACTGTCCATAACCCCCAGTTAAACCCAATAAATATGGGTTGAAGTGCTTAATTTAGAGGGAAGGAAATGCCCATTTTTGGTCTTAGGTTGAAGTTTTCATTTCGCCTCTAACAAGCTGCTGAGCCCAAATTAATGAGAAACCCAATGTATGATAGCAAAGATGTGAAGTCAAGACAGCTCATCATGCCACTAAAAGTTAGGCCAACTCCATTTGTTCTTTTTACCATGTAAGTGAGAGACTGAAAGAGACAGAGAGTGGTGCTGTCATGGCAACTTACCACATGGAAGCAAGAAACAAAAATGATAGAGCTTCATTCATGTATAATACTCCACGACAGATTTAACCCCCATACAAATTGGGCCTAATCTGTGTCTTTAAATCTGGCCAAAGTAGCAATTCCCAGGTGTGTTGGATAAGAAGAAGCAACGTGCTGAGGGTAAAGAATGGTTCTACAGACAAGAAAGAACGTTTCTCAAATTCTGTTATCCTCCATGTTTTAGAAAGTGAATGCCAAGAAAAATGTCCACAGTCATTTGCTTGTTTAAAAAAATTTTCACCATGATAGGGTGACATTATAAAACCATCCAAAGAAAAGTCCAGATAGACAGAACTCAATTAACATAGCAACTCCTCTTTGGGAGGGGGAAGGGAACATAGTGAGGTGAGGAGAATGAGTGAAGTGGGTGATTTTCAAACCATCACATGTAATAGCATTTGACTTTCATGATATACGTTAAATCTCTGTCTTTTATAACAAATTTAGAAAACTACTTATAACTACTACAAGTAGTTTAATAGACACTGCCAATTTCGGAGAAATGAGTAAGGATATCAAAGATCTAATATACTGTTCATCAATACATTCAGAAAGAAGTCTGGAAATAATGCGAATATTATTAAAATACACCATGCTCAAGCAGTAACTAGCACCACTGCTTTCAAAGGCAACCCATCAAATTACGACACTTCACATAATTTATAAGCAATTTCTTATGGGTTCATTTTGCTTTGTTTCTTTTCAGATGTATTTTTTACATTTCCTTCTCAATTCTCTTATACAGGTGCACTTCCATTTTTGTACAGCTGTTGCTGCCTGTGGGCCGTAATATAGATAGTAATAAAAATAATTTCAAAGAGCAAGAACGCATTTTCATTCAGAGGATCAAACATTCATCAGTCCCCCTCCTTTCTGAATACTTAACAAGAGTCCAGTAGTCCCTCCTTATCTGCAGTTTCGTTTTCTGAGGTTTCAGTTATGAGCAGTCAATCATGGCCCAAAAATATGAAGTGGAAATTTTCAGAAATAATTCATAAGTTTTCAGTTGCGTGTGAAGCAGAGTAGCACGATGAGATCTCACGCCATCCCACTTTGTCCCACCCGGGCCATGGATCATCCCTTTGTCCGGTGTATCTACACTATAGATGCTCCCCGTCCATTAGTCCCTCAGTAGCTGTCTTGGTTAACACATCAACTGTAAAAGTATCGCAATGCTGTGATCTATGTCATTAGCAGCCTAATGCTCCATCATAACGCCTGTGTCATTCACCTCACTTCTTCTCAGTACTTACGCATTTTATCACTGTGCATCATCACAGGAAGGGTGAGGCCAATACAATCAGATATTTTGAGAGAGCAATCACATTCATATAACTCTTACGATACTATATTATTATAATTGTATTTTATTATCAAGTATTGTTGTTAATCTCTTACTACGCCAAATTTATACATTAAACTTTATCACAGTATGTATGTATAGGAAAAAGCATAATGTACATGGGACATGGTACTATTTGTGATTTAAGGCCTCCTCTGGGGGCCTTGGAATGTTTTCCCATAGATAAGGGAGGATTAATGTGTTCCATTTGCTTGGGAGAAAGTGATGAAGATATTTGTTATCCTACCACCTGCCATCTCATTCTTTCCACCCCATCATATGAATTTAAAGAAATCATTGCTACCACATAGTTCACTGATTAAGGCAGGCTTTCAGACCTGGCCAGAGTACATCTCAAAATGGTTAGACCCTGTATGTTGGCTAAGTGAACCATATTACAGAGAACGGCACTGCTGTTCCACCTTGTCTAGTAAAGAATAAAAGAGGGGTCTCTGAGCCTGATAGAGGGGGAAAAGTGAGGAGAGGAAGCAAGTTCATTGCCCGTCGGACTCGTTGTGTGATAGAATAGCATCCCTCTTACCTCAGGAATTTATCCTAAGAAGGGTATGAGGATAAGGCTATTTAAGTTTTTTTTTTCTTTCTTTTTAATGCATTGAGCTGTTTTTCTTCCACTCTAAACCTCCAAGGCCCTGTCATGACCAGGCACACCCAGGACACTGGGGTGAATGACAGCCTGTCTCTGAACTGGGGGGAGTGGCAGCACAGGCTTCAGCTTCATTCAACAGGGAGCCCCTTTCCATGCCTCAGGACTTTGCTCACTTTTCAATATCCTCAATAGCATATCCCTAAATGTTACTTATTGCTTAATGAAAAAATAGATTGTTCTGCCTAGCATCTAATAGTTGCTAATATCCTAACAGCATTAATGTATGTAATACTGAGCTGAACTGTAAGGCTGACAAGAGCCTACGTTTGTAGAAATGTAATTAAAGTGGGAACTTAGTGATAAACCACAACAGTTTTTTTTTTTCCTTTAGTAAACCGTCAGGTACTACCAAATAAAGCAGATGCAATTAACAGAAGCAACAGGATCTTGGGCTCAGCGACAGGAATGATGGAAGAAATAGAACCTCCATACCCCTGATATAGTTTACACACACTGCTAGTACTAACAGCTGCTGAACTCTGGTCAGCAGAAACGTCAACCTCCACTTTCATTCATCTAGTGTATGGCATTTTGATTTCTGAAAGGAAAGTGCGATATTTTCAACTGTGATAAAGTAACTTAGACATCCAAATGGCTCATTAAATTCCACCTATTATTTCTAGGTTTTCCTCAGTAACTGTTTAAAGAGGTTATTTTTAAAACAGTTTTTATTTGTTTATTCAAAGCCAGGAAATCCCCTTATTTTCTGGGACTTTCAGCTATGATTGCTAGAACAGATGGGCAATGCAATGGGTCTGGGACAGTGCACGCCTAGGGTAGGAACTATGCTGCCCAGTGGGGAATGGCAAAGGATTTAGAGAGCAACAGATCCAAGTTCATATCCCAGCTCTGCAATTTAACAGCTGGGTGGCTTTGGATGGGTTACTTAAACCTCTTTGATATTCCATTTCCTGATTTATAAAATGAGGACATCAGTTAATAATACCTACTTCACAAAGTTGTTATGAGAAACAAATTAAATTGTGTATTAAATATTTGGTTTAGTACAATTCCTGCCAACTATTCTGTACTCAACACACGTTATTATTATTATTATTATAAATGATTATCATAGCGTTAGCTGCCATGCATATATGTATTTTCCCTACTCTGTACTCAACACATTTAGTAGAACTTGTTCGCTGCAGCCAGACAAAATGATACAATCATATAGCATGCACAGACAGAAGCACTGTAATTATATAGGGTCTAACTCGATTATTGGACATGCAAATAAACTAAGTTGATCTAAACTCATATATTTAATTAAAATTTAGTTAAACATAAGCTAAGCACCAGGCTCTGAAATAGGAAGCCAAGACACAAACACGAGTACAACAGAGTCCCTATTCACCTGGAATTCAACATTTTTACAGAGAAGCAGGCAGGTAGAGTCAAAGAAGAAATGTCCCATGAAAGGCAAGTCCCTGCTGCCACTCAGATACCAAGGAGGAAGAGTTTATCTTAGCAGTCTGAAAAGCTGATGTAGAGAAGGTGACATTTGCCCTATTTTCAAAATCCATGCAGAAGAGAAAATCTAAAAGGTAAACCAGAGAAGAATATAGATAAATTAAGTATTAAAATTATGTATAAAACATTATTAACCATTAAGGAAATGCAAATTAAAACCCCTACCAGACAGCACGACATAACTACTGGATAACTAAAACGATAAATAAATAAATAACAACTACAATTCCACGTACTGGCAAGGATATTGAGCAACTAGATTTTTCATACATTGCTGGTGAGAATGCAAAATGGCATAGCTTACTTTGAAATACAGTTTATCAGTTTCTCCAAAGTTAAACATGTGCTTAAGAAATCATACAATCCCAATCCTAGGAATTTTCCCCAGTGAAATGGAAAAGTATATTCATAAAAAAACTCTTTCATTAACTTTTATGGTAGGTTTATTCATAATGTCCAAAAACTGAAAACATCCCAAATATCCTCATTGCATTAATAGATAAGCTGTGTTACATACTCACAACAGAATACTATTCAGCAATACAAATGGATGAACTATTGACACATACAATAATGTGACTGAATCTGAAATAGAGTATGCTAAGTGAAAGAAGCTAGACCTAATACATTGCTGATGTATGATTCTATTTATATAGCATACGGGAAAAGGCAAAAACATAGGGAGAGAAAACAAATTACTGGTTTCCATGGGGTGGGAGGAGGCATTGATTCTAAATGAACACAATGCAAGACTCAAAAGGGAGAGGATGGGAGGAAATGAGGGATGAAAATTACCTATTGGATATAAGGTACAATATTTAGCTGATGGAAGCACTGAAAACTCAGACTTCTTCACTACAAAATTCATGCACATAACCCAAAACCACTTGCACACCTAAAGCTTCCGAAGTGTTGAAATGTTTAAAAACAATGACCTCCAGTGCACAAGACTAGCAATGCTGGTAAGTGGGATATGCCAAAGAGAAGTCATAAAGTGTCCCCCCCTTTAAGTGAAAAAGTGAAAGTTTTTGACAAAGGACAGAAACTTATTGAATTTAGGGTTTATTCTAGGTTTCAGGCAACCACTGAGGTCTTGAGATGTATCCGCCATGGATAAGGGAGGACTACTCTTCTAGCATCTATGAATAGAAGGAAATCACTGTGTTATGAAACTGGAAATCAACAGGAGCCAACTCTAACAAAATCATGGAACAATTGACAAAGTCGGCATTGCTTATATTTGACTCAGTGATCTAATGGATATCACAATCATTTGTATTATTTAATAAGTACTGTCTTAAAGAAGGGAAGAAAATATAGAAAGATGGGATGCATTCTGGCAGCCACACAGACCAACTGTTGTGAGAATGGTTTCCCTAAATTTGTGCAATGCTTAACTGCACAACCACTGATAGCAGAGGCATATGCTGGCAAAACATTTCTTTTGTCTTCTTTTTTTTTTTCAAGACAGAGGCTTTCTCTGTTGCCCAGGCTGGAGTGCAGTGGTGAGATCTGGGCTCACTGCAACCTACGCCTCCCAGGTTCAAGCCATTCTCCTGTCTCAGCCTCTTTAGTAGCTGGGATTACAGGCATGTGCCACCACGGCCACTAATTTTTTTATTTTTAGTAGAGACAGGGTTTCGCCATGTTGACCAGGCTGGTCTTGAACTCCTGACCTCAAGTGATCCACCTACCTCAGCCTCCCAAAGTTCTGGGATTACAGGTATGAGCTGCCTCATCTGCCCAGCAAAACATTTCTTAATGTTTGCTTCCTTACATACTTGAGAAACATTCTCTAAGGAGAAATGTGAATTGTGACAGGAACACGGTATCAAAATGCTAAAAATGGGGACTATAAAACTTCATTGGTTTTATGGAATCAGGCCACCACAGTTAAATGTTTTTATCCACAGTCTTCTCATATAGATTTATCCACCTTATCATGTATATATAATTGTCCAGAGTTGCATTTCAGAATAAGATAAGGTAATAAAAATTTATTTGCACAGAGTAAAATTTCGTGTCAAATACAAGTCACAACAAGAAGTCAACAAAATAACTCAGGATCTATAGGGAAACAGGTGGCAGCAACAGAACTGCACGGAACTTGGTAGCCCGGTGCTGAGGACAAGCTGGAATCAATGGAGTGACTACAGACAAGTGAAGAGAGTAGTTCCTTTCAAGTGTACAGAAGTTTTTATCACGTTTACCATTCTTAGAACAATGGCTATTTTAAATAATTTAGTAGCTCCTATTATTTATTTGCTCCAGAATTCCTGTAATGTAGGTTAATATCAGTATCTCAGAAAAACAAACTTAGAACCTTCCAATCAAGCAGAAAGTCTAATGCTGAATATGAACTCCAGATATTCTGACCATTTTAACACAGTGCAACTCTATCGTGAGCTGATGGTTGTCTGACAACTTGTACTTACATTTATTTTTAGAAAGGGGACAATTTGGATTTTTTTTTCCTAAGAATACTTCCAGATAAAGGGCCAGATGGGATAAAGAAGAGGGAACAGAGCCAGAAACAGGAAATTAGGTGTCAGCAGAACAAAGGACAAGTAGAAAAAAGTTTAGGAAGTTACTCTGTGCTTCCACTGTGAATCTACACATTGGGGCTTTATCACAACTGAGTCTTTTGAGATTCATCTGTCACTAGACAGTACTAAGCACACTGTCTTTAAAGAAAATCTTTGTTCTAATTCCCTCCTGATAGGAAAAAGCTTCTGGGTTCACTCAACCCTATCTTTACTCTTTACAAAGGAAAACTATAGAGAGAATGGTTTTACTCCCACGGGCTTCACCAACTCTTCTTATTTAACTAGCTCTGTCTAACCAGACGACTGCTTAAGACTCCCCTCATTCACTTGCTACAGCCCTCACACAACAAAAAAGCCTGCTTTAGATGCTTTTATTTTCTTTCCTTTGGGGTTCCTCAAAGTCTAGGTGTCCCAGAGAGGAATCCTTTGTAACTTGGTTGCCTAAGTGATTGATAAAGGGCTGGAACATTCCAAAGATAGAGTGGCTATTACTTGCTTCCCTCAATCCCACAATAGTGGAGAATACCTGACCCAGATTCAAATCATCAGAAGAAAACAAAACTTTCAATCCAATATTAAGACAATAAATTGCAGTATTTCTCATATTAAGTTTTATTGTTGAGAACCTCTAACACACATTACGTGTGAAAGACTGCAAACGGAAGCCCTCGCTTCAAAGAAGGATTGCATCCACGTTACTTTAGAAAACATGAGCACTTATTTAAGAAGCTCTATAAAAGCATATTTACTCTTACAATCCAAAATACCCATCTACTAGAGTTGAGTCTTCTAATATTTATCGCCAATCTTGTGTTTATGCTCCAGAGGATAACTTCACATACATTGTAAAACTTCAGAAAATTTCCCAGGGAATATTCCCAGGCTTGGAATTAAAATGATCACTTCTTATTCTAATGACCATATCCTTCTCATCTCACGTGTATCAGACAAAAGCCTTGGTCGCAGGCAGCAGACAGTGATTGTGGCTAATTTAAATAGAAAAATATTATTGGAAAGATAATGGCGCTCACAGAATCTACAGCAGGCTGGACAATTAGACTTAGGAAATAGATGGAAAGGATGAGAACTTCATAGCAAAAGAAGCGAGAACAACTGCTTTTTAGCAGAGATATCCTGCTGAGCTGTCACCTCTGCAGCCATGGAACACTGATGCTGCTGGATGCTGCACCCTCACTGGACACCTTGAGAGCTATAAACACATTTTACATCTCTCACTTTGCATCACTGGCTCCAGATGAAAATCGCCAGGCTGAAACATCTAACTGGCCAAACCTAGGTCATGTCCTAGTGTCCAGTCTGCTGCTGACTCCTCACACACACCCTTTCTACAAGTCACTGTCATTAAGGTTGGTGCAAAAGTCGTTGCGGTTTTGCCATTGACAGGAGAGTCAAAAACCACAAGGACTTTGGCACCAACCTAATACTACTGAAACATCCTCCTTTAAAAGATTTTCTTAACAACAAAAAGCTGAAACTCCAGAGGGGAAGGAAAAGTACTATTTAAAAGCATAGCTACATAACATGAAGTAGTAACTCCAATATCAAAAGAGATGCAGATGGTATTAAAAACACAAAAATGAAAGCTGGCCATTAGCATGGCTCTGTTCTGCCCTTGGCATTCATTTCAGCTGAAGTTTGCTTAGTTGAGTTGCCTCACGAATTCCTAGGGCACTCACCAGAACCAACAAATAGGTTCTTCTCACGAATGTGGTCATTATTTCTTGATTACAGAGAAAGTCAGTGACCTAGGAACAGGTGGCTTTCTTCCATCAACTGAGTTCCTGAGAGATGAGAAGGGAGGCTGGGTTTGCAAGATCTGTTGCTGGCTGGCAGTGGCTCAGTCATTCCAAAACTTCTTGTTCCTTTCTGGAAAGGGAAAATTTCAGAAACTACAAAGCTTCTCTTAGTTTTGATTTGGCCCACAGGTTGCAGCAGCTGTGAAAGTTGAATCTTGCAGGGGGCAGGGAAAAAACAAGGTCAAGATCGGTTACCATGTGGTTTTGCTAAAGTGTATTGTTTTCAGAAAAGGGAAAACGGGAAAACCAGTATGTATGAATATGCAGAGTGAAAAATAAGAAAAACATGTTAGTTGTATTTCAAGTTAAAATGATTGGGCCCACAGTCCCCATTACATATATGCTTCTAAGGGCAGAATGAATAATAAGTACTTTTCTTTGAAATGCTCTAGAATATATTTTAGCTTATAGCTCCAAAAACACTCACTGCTTTTAGTTTTCTTTTTATCTCATGGGCCTGACTAGTAATAAATGTTACACAGGTTAGTGAAATAAACTTATTATTTTTTAAAGTGACAGATTTTTACTATATGCTACTGATTCTGAAGCAAAATAAAGAACTTTCCTCCCTGAATTCAACTTATTTCCTTTTATTTATTCCCTGTTGCAACGAGATTTTCTCCACAATTAATGCAAACATGTCTCTCTCTTCTCTAGAAATTCAAACCGGATTTTATTTTTTTCAAAATAAGTGGATTAGGAGAGAGGAGTTTTATTCCCAAATAGTTACCAGGTGTTTTTTTTTATGATTCTGTTATCAATTAGCTAGAAGTGTCCACATCACTTTTGACAATAAATAGCAAAAGGAAAGTCTATGTTAATATTTAGGAGAGCAGTTCTCAGCCCTAGATGTATATGCAAATCACTGGAGCACTTAAAGTAAATGGGTGTCTGGGCCTTATTCCAGGTCTCCTAAATCAGAATTTCTAGACATAGAATCCAGTCATTGCTATTTTGTTCTTCAACTTTCAAATGAATTTCATAGGTAAGTCAGCTGAAAATTTCTTCTCAAAGGGAGCTGCCACTTCTTTGTGGTTGAGGATCAACATTTAACAAAAGGATTTCCATCAGGACCCAAAAAAGGAATTTGAACTAAACTTTTACTGACTCTCTCCTCTGGAGGAGTGGATTCCACCAACATAGTCTGTAAGCCCCGTGGAACAAAACAGCAACAATAACAACAAAAATCACTTTACCAAGCTCCACATCTCTAGCTCTCTTTCTCCCTAATTAAGTTTTTTTGACCCATAAATGGCCTGTTAAACTTGTAACTTCAGTATCTTAGACTCTCACAGATCCTGGCTCTCACTACATTGCTTGCTATAAATTATATTATCCATCAGAGAATACAAGAATCCCAAGGCATATGCCCTTGCCAATTTCTAGAAACATTTTCAAAGTACAGTACTTTTGAGATTCTAAGGATAAGTTCCCCACTGGTATTCACTTGATGGGCAGAGAAAACTCAGTTAAAAGGAGAACAGAGCAGGTTGATACTGAGCCCAGCTGGGGCCCAACTCCAACAGCAGAGAGCAATGACTCTCCAATCTGACAGTCTGATTCAGTACATCTGAGGTGAAAACTACAGGTCGGCATTTTTTAATAGGAACCTCAGAATATTCTGCAACAGATGGCCTGCAGACCACCCAGAGAAAAACAGTCATAGACTGTTATAGGAAAGCCTTTCAGAAAAACCAGGAATGTTTAGGTGGAGAAAGCTAAACTGTCTTCAAATATTTAAAGGGTTTTCCTGTTTGGGGGGAAAAAAACTAAATATTTTAAAAACCCTCTTCTTTAAGACCCAAAGAGGAAGAAAAATGGAAACTGAGTTAAAATTGCATTAAAAAATAGACTTGGGGAGGGATGGATCCAAGATGGCTGATTAGGAGCAGCTCGGGATTGCAGCTCCCAGGGAAAGCGCGGAGGGTGAGTGGACACCGCATTTCCAGACGGATTTTTATTGCCCATAGACCAGGAGATTCCCAGGCGTAGGAGCCCCACGGGTCGCCAGTGCGGCTGTTTCAGCCTGCGCGGCTTTTTGGCCAGCACCCCGGCGCAGCTATTTCCACCTGCAGGGCTGTCTTGGCCGGCGCCCCGGTGCGGCGGCTCTCCACAGTCACCGTTTTAGCTGGTGATTGGAGCTACGGGAAGACAGAAGACAGAGTCGCCCATTCAACTGATAGAAAAGGGGACTGAAACAGAGAGCCAGGCCGGGAGAGTTCCGGGCAAAAAAGCACCACAAATCTCAGCGCGGCTGTTTCAGTCGGAGCAGGCACAGTGTCGCCGCACGGGAAATCACACAGATCCCGGCACCTTTTCAACAGGTGACTGGAACACCTGGGAGACAGTCGACTGTTCACTCTGAGGCAGGGAGCCAGGTGATCAGGCTCAGCTGGTCCCACCCCTACAAAAAAACAGCAATCTGAAATGCTCTGGATTGAGAGTTTCACAGCAAGCACAGCTGAACCCGGGATGGTCCAGTTCTGTGGGTGAGGGGCGTCCGCCATTACCAAGGCAGTCCACCCCTACAGAGGTAGTCCACCATTGCTGAGGCAGCCCGCCATTGCCTAGGCAGCCCACCATTACAGAGAGTGTCTGCCATTATAGAGGCGGGCTGCCATTGCCGAGGCAGTTCTAACTATATCTGTATAAACAGGATTGCAGGGAAGTTCACATGACAGCTGGGTGGAGCGCACAGCTGCTCAGCAAAGCCTCTGTAGGCAGAGAGTGACTAGGCTGCCTCCTGGCAGGGCAGGGCAGCCCTGAAAAAAGGCAGCAGGACAACAGAAACTCATAAACAAAGCCCTAAATCCCTGGGACAGAGAACCTGGGGAAAAAAAAAGGGGGGGTTTATGAGTTCTGCTGCAGCAGACTTAAATGTACCTGCCCAACAGCTCTGAATGAACAACGGAGCTCACAGCTCAGCACATGAGCTCCTATAAAGGACAGACTGTCTACTCAAGCAGCTTCCTGATCCCGGTATATCCAAAGAGTCACCTCATAAAGGAGAGCTCAGACTGATATCTAGCAAGTATCCTTCTGGGACAAAGATAGCAGAAGGAAAAACTGGCAGCAACCCTTACTGTTCTGCAGCAGGTGCAGGTGATCCCCAGGCAAGCAGGACCTGGAGTGGACCTCAGCAGTCCTACAGCAGAAGTGCCTGAATGTTAGAAGGAAAACTAAGAAACAGAAAGAAATAACTTCATCATCAACAAACTGGACGTCCACTCAGAGACCCAATCTGAAAATCAACAAGTACAAAGACGACAGGTGGATAAATCCACAAAGATGGGAAGAAGAAATCAGCGCAAAAAGGATGAACACACCCAAAACCAGAACACAGCCTCTCCTCCTACAAGGGATCACAACTCCTCACCAGCAAGGGAACAAGGCTGGATGGAGAATGAGTGCGAAGAATTGACAGAATCAGGCTTAGGAAGGTGGGTAGTAAGAAACTTCTCTGAGCTAAAAGAACATGTTCTAATCCAATGCAAAGAAACTAAGAACCTTAAAAAAGGTTTGATGAAATGATAACGAGAATAAACAACTTAGGAATGTAAGTGAATTGATGGAGCTGAAAAACACAACACGAGAACTCCGCGAAGCATGCACAAGTTTCAACAGCCAAATTGACCAAGCAGAAGAAAGGATATCAGAGGTCGAAGGTCAACTCAATGAAATAAAACGAGAGGGCAACATTAGAAAAAAAAAGGGTAACAAGGAATGAACAAAGCCTTGAAGTAATATGGGACTATGTGAAAAGACCTAATCTATGTTCGATAGGTGTACCTGAATGTGACGGAGAGAATGAATCCAAGCTGGAAAATACTCTTCAGGATATTATCCAGGAAAACTTCCCCAACCTAGCAAGGCAGGCCAATATTCAAGTCCAGGAAACACAGAGAACACCACAAAGATATTCCTCAAGAAGAGCAACCCCAAGGCACATGATCGTCAGATTCACTAGGGTTGAATTGAAGGAGAAAATGCTAAGGGCAGCCAGAGAGAAGGGTCACGTTACCCACAAAGGGAAGCCCATCAGACTCACAGCAGATCTCTCAGCAGAAACCCTATAAGCCAGAAGAGAGTGGGGGCCAACATTCAACATCCTTAAAGAAAAGAACTTTCAACCCAGAATTTCATATCCAGCCAAACTGGATTTTCCTTCATCAGTGAAGGAAAAATAAAATTTTTGGAGAACAAGCAAGAACTCAGAG
>CAUYLG010009284.1:0-16367 GCA_963573385.1 Cacajao melanocephalus
TTTGTGGTGTTCTCTGGATTACCTGGAGTTGAGTATTGTCCTGGCTTACTAAATTAGGAAAATTTTCCTGAATAATATCCTGAAGAATATTTTCCAACTTGGATTCATTCTCTTCATGACATTCAGGCACACCTATCAGTCGTAAATTAGGTCTTTTCACATAGTCCCATATTTCTTAGAGACTTTGCTCATTCCTTTTTACTCTTTCTTCTCGAATCTTGTCTTCTCGTTTCATTTCATTAAGTTGGTCTTCGACCTCTAATATCCTTTCTTCTGCTTGATCAATTCAACTGTTAAAACCTGTACATACTTCGCGAAGTTCACGTATTGTGTTCTTCAGTACCATTAATTCACTTATATTCCTCTCTAAATTGTCTATTCTTGTGAGGATTTCGTCAAACCTTTTTTCAAGGTTCTTAGTTTCTTTAGATTGGGCTAGAACATGTTCTTTTAGCTCAGAAAAGTTTCTTATTATCCACCTTCTGAAGCCTAATTCTGTTAATGGATCACACTCATTCTCCGTCAGGCCTTGTTCCCTTGTTGATGAGGAACTATGATTCCCTGTAGAAGGAGAGGCATTCTGATTTTGAGTATTCTCAGCCTTTTTACTCTGGTTTCTTCCCATCATTGTAAGTTTATCCACCTGTTGTTTGTAATGGCCAACTTTCAAATTAGGTCTCTGAGTGGAGGTCCAACTTGTTGATTCCCAGCTCCGAAATCTAAGCAACCCACTGCGCTGACTAAAACAGTGGCATTAAGATACGTGGTGCTTTTCTGTCCAGGAATCCCCGGTCTGGCTTCCCTCTTAAATCCCTTTTTCAATCAGGTAAATAGGCTACTCTGCCTTCCCAAAGCTCCAAACGTCGACCAAAAGGGGAGTCAGTCCTGTTTACTCTGCATCGAGAATCGCTGCACCAAGGCGCGGGCAAAACCGCCACGCCGGCCACAAGAGTCGCGCTGGTGACCCGTGGGGCTCCTCCGTTGGGAATCTCCTGGTCCGTAGGCAACAAAAATTCATCTGTAAGTGTGGCGTCCTCTCGTTCTATGCGCTTTCTCTGGGAACTACAATCCTGAGCTGCTAGTAGTCAGCCATCTTGGATCTCTCTCTCACATTAAATTTTGAGAGAGGAATTGTTTTAGACAATGCTGGGTTGATTGAAGCATTATAATCACCATGCATTACTTTCATAACATGTCAATGACATTTAAAAAATTTTTTCGAAAATGTAAGTGTTTATTCATAGTAATTATCTATATAATTTTTGCTGTAACTGTTATTTTAATCCAAGCAAGTTTCTATTGCCTCTGAAATATCTCTGCAGAGAACCGGGGAGCAAGTTGGACCTGAGTTGTGTCTGCTGTACACATTCATGGGTCCCTGAACCATGTCAGTCCCAAATCTTCCGCTATCCTGTGTCTGCATGTCCCTCCCCATCTGTCCCCACAGAATCAGGACTGGGTGTGACTGCCAGATGTGTGCATGTTGCTTGGGGCCATGGTGGCTGTGTGCTCAGGCTCAGATGCTGGCCTGGAGTATGAGCAGTCCTTGCGTGAGCTGACCATGTTTGCTGAGAAGTAGGAATGCTTTGCAGAGTTTGGTCTAGTCCGTTAGAAAGCTGGCTAGACCAGGGAAATGCTATGGTTTACTGCATTGTAAATAACATTGAACAGATCCCTTCTTCTAGCAGTTTCCAAAACAGTCTGTCATAGGCTGATCAGTGCCCTGGGGAAATTTCGGTGGAGGGCGAAGCCAGGCTCTGTTGGTTTTGCTAATAGGATAAACAGTTCTCTGACTTGCAGACTGGCAGCAGCCCCACTGCAGCTCCCCTTGGGCTCTCCCACATCCTGTGAACCATCCTCCAGCAGAGGTAGAGGGTTCTAGGGGCTTGGCCACAGAGTGGATCCGAGAGTCTGTAAGTCTGAATCTCAGGCAGGAATCTTATTTTTAAAGAGAGAAGAGGGGTTCCTAAAATGAATAATGGAATATTATTTTAGAAGTCCAGGACTGTATCTGTTGAGCACCCTTGAAAGCCAACCCCAGATTTACCTGTATGGTCCCTAATTCCCTGATCCTGGTGAGAAACAATGCACAGTGAAACACCGGGGCTTAATGAAGTGTTAACCACTCACAGGGTTAAAATGGGCCCAAGCCTGATTAACAGAATGAAGGCTGAAATCTTCACCTCCATAGAGAGGGAGACTGTTACCCTGGATGACCCAGCCTGGCTGCTCCTGCCGGTCTGACAAAGATGAATGAGAGGACAAGTTCTGCTTTTGATGAGACTCAGTGAGGTGATGTCTGCATTTTATTTAAGGTCACAAGCAAACACTTTGCTCTTGCCAAAAACCCGTGTGTAAACACAACCACAGAAGAAACATGCATCTTAGGAAGACTAAGTCTGTTGATGTTTGGCAAACCCATCAGACCCCCACATCGAGAGCCACTGCTCTCTCGGATTCTTCAGTGTTTATTTTTTATTTTATTTTATTTTATTTTATTTTATTTTATTTCACTTTTGACAGAGTCTTGCTCTGCCTCCGTGGAGTGCAGTGGCATGATCTTGGCTCACTGCAACCTCCGCTTCCCAGTTCAAATGATTCTTGTGCCTCAGCCTCCCAAGTAGCTAGGATTACAGGCTTGTGCCACCATGCCTGGCTAATTTTTGTGTTTTTAGTAGAGACAAGGTTTTGCCATGTTGGCCAGGCTGGTTTTGAACTCCTGGCCTGGTGTTTGGAGAATCTCTCTGTAACACATGATGACAGAATTGAGTTCATTTTCCATCTCTTCCAGATTTAGCCCAGAGACCATGCTGGGATTAGACTCAAGCCACTGCGCCTGGCCCTGCAGTGTTTATTTTTAACCCAGTTTCTGATCTGAATGCTCTTTAATTAAAACAAAATGCTCTTTTAATTTAAAAATGTTGCATTTCCCCCAAAGAAAATGTCTGTTGTCCTCTGGTTCATTGCCTGGGAATGAGCCACGCTCTCTGAAGAGCAGAAAGTTAATGTGGGCAGTTTCATTCTGGTGTGAATTGAGGGTTGGTGCGGAGAAAAGAGGCAATAACATAGGGAAGGGGCAACTGCTGGCATCTTCCAGCTCCACCCCACATGAGTACCTGGTGGTGCTTTGTTGGGACATGGTGTCTGGGCTAAATCTGGAAGAGATGGAAAATAAACTCAATTCTGTCATCACGTGTTACAGAGAAATTCCTTAGCACCAGGTCATCTCCATGTCCACGCATAGGCTGCCCCCAACATCCCTGGAACACTCAGCACCCTCCTCTGTGTCACCCTCTCCCTAATCTGGCCACCTCTGTCTGAACAGTTTGTCCTCTTCTCATACTACTTGCTCCGCTCAACCCCAGCCAGTGCCAGTCTCAGCAGGGCATCACTTTAGAGAAAACATAGCTCAGCAGAACACAAAATCATGGGAAGCAATTTAAATCTTTATTATAGTCTGTTGAGGAAACACCTGAAGCTGTGTGTGTTAGGGGCAGGCAAGGGGGCAAAGAAATAGCAATGTTTCTTAAAAATCCTCTGTTGGGGCCGGGCACGATGGCTCATGCCTGTAATCCCAGCACTTTGGGAGGTCGAGGCTGTGAAACACTTGAGGTCAGGAGCTCGAGACAAGCCTGGCCAACATGGTGAAACATTGCTTCTACTAAAAATAAAAAAAATTAGCCAGGCGTGGTGGTAGACACCTGTAATCCCAGCTACTTGGGAGGCTGAGGCACAGGAATTGTGTGAACTCAGGAAGCAGAGGTTGCAGTGAGCCGAGATTGCACCACTGTGCTCCAGTCTGGGTGACAGAGCAAGACTCAGTCTCAAGAAAAAAAAATCCTCTGTTGGGACACTTTTTTCACTCTCGGTATCTTCCATTTGGATTTCATCCCTTCCCCATCAAAGGCAGCTCTCAATGAAAGCATTCGCCAAATGTGGCCGGATAGTTCCTTGACTTCACTTTCACAGTTGTCAGAATAAAGAGTCAGCTTGCTTGGGTTTTGGTCTCTACCCTCCCATTCCCAGTGGTGTTTCTGGGTACCTTACTTAATCTTTTTTTCCATAGCTATTAAATGGGGTCAAAGATTACGTGAGCTAATACCCGTAAAGCACTTGGAACCATGCGTATCATGTGATAAGTGTGACGATGCGTTTGCTATAATTATCATTCATTTGGCCTCCCGCCAATCTGTTCTTTTCGCCAGCTAGAATTATCTTCTCTTTTGAAAGTAAAATCTCTCGGACACTCTATCTTATTTTCCACCTTCCCAGTACCCTAGACATGTCTACTAACATGGGGGTGAGAATGGAGAGAAGGAGAGACAAGGGATCCGCAAGTAGCAATACTTTTCCTCCAGTCAGTCTGCATTCCAAACTCCTATTCCTTCTGTAAAAGGCAGACAGACATCATCTTCTTTGGCTGACCTCTTTTGGTCTTCTGCAGAGTACTCCTTCTTTCCTTTTCTTTTTCTTTAGAATCAGGATCTCACTCTGTCACCAAGGCTGGAGTGGAGTGGTGCCATCATAGCTCATTGCAGCCTCCAGTTCCTGGTCTCAAGTGATCCCCTCACCTCAGCCTCCTGATAGCTGGGATTACAGGTGTGTGCCACCACACCTGGATAATTATTTTTAGTGATGGGTTCTTACCATGTTGACCAGGCTGGTCTCAAACTCCTGGCCTCAAGCAATCCTCTCTCCTTGGCCTCCTGAGTTGCTGTGATTATAGCCACAATTCCTTCTCTCTCTCTCTCTCTCTTTTTTTTTTTTTGAGATGGAGTCTTGCTCTGTCACCTAGGCTAGAGTGAAGTGGTGTGATCTTAGCTCACTGCAACCTCTGCCTCCCGGGTTCAAGTGATTCTCCTCCTCAGCCTCCTGAGTAGCTGGAATTACAGGCATGTACCACCATGCCCAGCTAATTTTTTGTATTTTTAGTAGATACAGGGTTTTACCACGTTGGTCAGGCTGGTCTCGAACTCCTGACCTCGTGATCTGCCTGCCTTGGCCTCCCAAAGTGCTAGGATTACAGGTGTGAGCCACTGTGCCTAGCTAACTCCTTCTCTTTAATAAATCACATCTGTACATCTTTATCCTCTTGCACATGCTACCTAGAATTGAGATTATTTGCTTGTCTTTTTATCTGCACCACTAAACTGTGAACTCCTTGAGGGGGAGCATCTATGTTTTTATCACAAGCACAGCATTTGGCACACAGAAGGAGCTCTACAAATTTGGTTGAATGGAATTGAATGAGTTAGTTACTTAGGGGAAAGGCAGAGGTGCTGTGAATTTGGTGGGGTGTGTGGCTACAGAGGATGGCATCACATAGAACTATGGGATTGTCTATAGGGGAAGGTCACATGGAATTGCTTGGCACTTGGGATAGAGATGCTTCTAACTGCAGCAATTATGCCCTGAAGGGATCATCTCCCTGAACATGAGATTAATGAGTGCTATTGACAGTAAATATGGTAATTACCTAATGATATTCACAAGTGTCTGAAATTCTTGGCACCGTGCCTGTGGCAACTTGGGAGCCACTTTCCATTTACATCTTAAAGTGAATCTAACTCATTTAAGAATAATAACACACTGACCACCATTGACAAAAACCATAGATTAGATAAACATTTAGTCTCCTCTTCTGCCCCTCTGCAATTATGCGTATGGAGGCTTCCAATCCTAAGTAGAGGCAAAACCTTCCCCATCTGACTGAATTTAGTCTTTAAGAAGACTGGAACCAAAAGCAAACTGAGCCCTCTTTAGAACCTGCATTGTTAGAGAGCCAAGCTTTTAATTAAAATACAACTGGGTACAAACCTGTGCAGAAGCCATGCTTGAGGAAGACCCTTAAGTTCTGCAACCTCACCCTACCAGTCTTGTGTCGGGAGCAGGTGGTGCTGGAGGGCAGACACACTGGAGGTGCTAGAAGAAAGTGGTGTTGACTGGTGGGCCAGTTAGGTGTCACCATTCTCTGTTGAGGTCCAGGATGATAGAAGTGCTGTAGGGGCAAGGAGAGGTCCTTCACTAAGGTAGACCATGCACTCGGACCACACCCACGAAGAAGGCAGGATGGGGTCAACACCTGCCAAAGGACCATCTAGCTGGAGTCTCAGAAAGACAGGAAAGTGAGCTCTCCAGAAGAAGAGGGTTAGGCCACAGTTCTTATGGACTCAGGTGCAAAAGATGTGATTTACTCCTTGATACTCAGGTACAAAAATGCCATGTGTTTTTCTGCATCAAATTTAGCCTGACTTAGGTCTTAACCTTCTTTTTTGATAATGTATAAAATGCCAGGACTTATGCAATCCTGAAACATTGATGAAGAGCCTGGGGTCTCTGATGGCCACTGAGCTACAGAGGAAATAGGCAGCAAAGTTCATCAGAAGATGTGGGGAGAGAAGAGGGGGACCAGGTGATTTGCCCAGCAAGTAAGCAGGCAAAGACTCACAACTTTTGCCCCTTACCAACCCAGGCCATTTGTCTTTTCTCCTCCTTCATGTGCCAAGTCCATTCAACAGAACAATGATTCTCAGCGAGTCTCCAGCAGAGAAGTTGTCAAGTGCCCACACAGCAATTATTGCAGTGCCAGCATTTGTTCCCTTCCCTGTGTCTGTATGTTCTCATTGTCCAACACCCACTTATGAGTGAGAACATGTAGTGTTTGGTTTTCTGTTCTTGTGTCAGTTTGCTGAGAACGATGGTTTCCAGTTTCATCCATGTCCCTGCAAAGGACATGGACTCATCCTTTTTTATGGATGCATAGTATTCTATGGTGTATGTGTGCCACATTTTCTTTATCTAGTCCATCATTAATGGGCATTTGGGTTTGTTTCAAGTCTTTGCTATTGCAAACCATGCCACAATAAACATACGTGTGCATGTGTCTTTATAACCCTAAGAAAGGTTATGAAAGCTGCAGTGAAAGGATTCCGTGTCTCCAAGTCTTGTGCTCAGAGATTTCAGAAACCAAATAGGAAGTGAAACCACAGGACCGTCTGCAAGAGAAAAAAATAAAGAAATGAGGAAGCCAGGAAACAGAAGCATGGAAATAAACCCTGACCTGGGTACTGATGACAGTTAAATACGGCCAAGGCTTAATGAAAGATGAGAAGTCTTGGTTGTGTTAAGAACCAAAGGTTACTTCAACAAGCATTTACTGAATGACTTCCCTGTGCCAAATTCTATGCAACGTGCTGAAGATATAAAGACTAATTAGACCTCCAGCTCATTGCTGAGTCCAGAGACTATAATATTTCATAGATTAAATCACAGATGTCTGCACGAGACACAAAACCCGTTAGGAAGAAAGAGTGATTTCATAGCTCATGGGGTCAATGAAGGTATAGCTCATGTGCCATCTGGAAATATTTTATTTACTTATTTTCATTTAATGTTCTTCATCAAAAATAATTAACTCCAAAAATAATTAACTCCCGAGTTCATGATTAGGGAACAGCCAATGGACTCTTCAAAACTTCTCTCAACTTTCAGGGTCTCATGGGCGCACAGTTCCTTCTGACTCTGAGAACCCAGCAGAGGTCAGACTTGCAAGACCACTTGTCTCACTTTCTGCAGCTTGTCTTTCCTCTGCTCCATTCTGACCCAGATATGGAACTCATTCTTTTTCTACAAAAAGCTTTCACACAAGCTGGAGTTGCATTAAAAAATGACGGTATGGCCGGGCATGGTGGCTTACGCCTATAATCTCAGCACTTTGGGGGGCCAAGACAGGTGGATCACTTGATGTCAGGAGCTCAAGACAAGCCTGGCCAACATGGTGAAAACCACTCTCTACTAAAAAATACAAAAATTAGCTAGGTGTGGTGGTGCGTGTCTATAATCCCAGCTACTCAGGAGGCTGAGGCAGGAGAATCGCTTGAACCTGGGAGGCAGTAGTTGCAGTCAGCCAAGATCGCACCACTGCACTCCAACCTGGCAACAGAGTGAAACTTGGTCTCAAAAACAAACAAACAAACAAACAAACAAACATTATGGAGATGAACACTAAAGAATAGGAATGAATTGCCACCAACCAGAATTGGCATTGGCTGTAAAAGTTCATGTGACTACTTTCCCAGCTGAAAATCAGCTCTTCACATAAAGCACGTGTAGGTACAATTGAATTTAATGAAAATATGTGGACATGGCTTTTCCATTTATATGATTCAAAGTCTAATATGACTCAGTCCTATCTTTAAACATATTTCAGCCTTCTCACCATGGGAATTCTTCACTGGCCACCTTGCCCAGAAGACTGCTACCTTCCTCCATTGCTGCTTGATCATCTTTCCCCAAGAGCCTGTTTACCAATCCATGACCAGCGTTTTTCCGAAAATTTCATTTTTTATGGTAGTAACAATTTTATTTTGTATCTTTTTAAAAATTTTTATTTTAAGTTGTGGGGTATATGTGCAGAACATGCAGGTTTGTTACACAGGTATAAACGTGCCATGGTGGTGGTTTGCTGCATCCATTGCCACGTCATCTACATTAGGTATTTCTCCTAATGCTGTCCCTCCCCAGTCCCCACACCTCCTGCTATTCCTCCCCTAGCCCCCATCCCCCGGGCCTCAGTGTGTGATGTTCCCTTCCCTGTGTCCATGTGTTCTCATTGTTCAACACCCACTTATGAGTGAGAACATGTGGTGTTTGGTTTTCTGTTCTTGTGTCAGTTTGCTGAGAACGATGGTTTCCAGTTTCACCCATGTCCCTGCAAAGGACATGAACTCATCCATTTTTGTGGATGCATAATTTTCTATGGCATATGCATGCCACATTTTCTTGATCCAGTCTATCATTAGTGGGCATTTGGGTTTGTTCCAAGTCTTTGCTATTGTGAACAGTGCTGCAATAAACATACATGTGCATGTGTCTTTATAATAGAATGATTTATAATTCTTTGGGTATATACCCAGTAATGGGATTGCTGGGTCAAATGATATTTTTAGTTCTAGATCCTTGAGGAATTGCCACAAAAATTCATTTTAATTATGTAGAATTTCTATACAATAAGATGAGAAGTGCAGCTTGATGAGTTTTGACAAAAAATAAAACCTATTTAACCAACATAATATCTAGAACATAGCTGCCATCCAAAAAGCTTCTTTACGCCCATTTGTGGTCAGTATCTTTCCCACCTCTGCTTCCAGGCAGGCATTGATCTATGTTTGGCTGTCTACTTAAGTCTGTGTATTTTATGACATACAAGTGGGATCACACAGTATGTACTCTTTTGTATCTATGAATCGCTTTAGGAGTTTTAAAGCAATTGCACATGTTTGCTCCTTTTTATTTAGTAGCATTCCATTGAACAAATATACTACGATTTGTTTATCCATTCACCCATTGATGGACATTTGAGCTTTTCCCCTTTTTGATGATTACAAATGATGCTATGAATATATTTGTACAAGTCTTCATGTAAAAATATGTCTTTATTTCTTGAGTAAATACCTAGCAGTAGAACTATTGAGTTGTATGGCTAAGTGTGTTTAACTTTATAAGAAATCGTCAAACTGATTTCCAAAGAAGTTGTTCCATTTTACATTTCCTCAAGAAATGCACAGCATTTCCAATTACTCTACATCCTCATAAAAATTGGGTATTGACAGTGTTTTTAATTGGGTATGCCAGATACCATAATTATCACCCATTTGGGTGCACAACTACAGTATCTCATTACCATTTTAATTTGACTGACGATGTTGAGCATCTTTTTCAGTGTTTCTTGGCTATTTATATATATTCTTCATGAAACGTCTGATCAAATCTTTGCCCATTTAAAAAATTGTGTTATCTCTTTGTTATTAATTTATAGCTTGTCTTTATATACGCTGGACACCTGGCCTTTGTCATTTATCTGTTTTGCATCTATTTTTTTCAGTCTGTGGCTCGACTTTTCATTTTCTTGATGCACTCTTTGGAAGGCATACGTCTTTATTTTTTATGTAGTCCAAATTACAATGTTTTTCTTTTATTTGTACTTTCTGTCTTCTCTCTAAGAAATCTTCCTCATGAAGATTTTTTTCTTGTGTTTGTTTATTATAGATGACTTTAATAGATTAGCCTTTACATTTAGGTCTAGAATTCTGTGATTGAGTTAATGTTTGCAAATGGTGTAAAGTAAGAGACAAAGTTCATTTTCTTCCAAATGAATATATAGTACCATTTGTTGGAAAGAACATCCTTTTGAATAGCTTTGATACCTTTGCCAAAAACCAGTTGATGATCTGATTGGTTCTCTTTCTCGATCCTATTCTGGACACAATCTAAATGACCATCCTCACACCAGTGCCACTGTGTTTATTACAGTAACTATACTGTTTTGAAATCAGCTAGTGTTAGTTCTATAGCTCTGCCCATTCCTTTCAATATTGTTTTGGCAATTCTAGGTAATTTTATTTTTCATATACTTATTAGAATCAGCCTATAAATTTCTAAAAACAAAACCGTCTGGGATTGCCTTAAATCTATAGATCAATTTGGGTTGAAATGACATCTTACCAATATTGAATCTTTAAATCCATGAATATGGTGTATATGTTCATTTTTCGAAGGTTGCCTTTAATTCCTTTCACCAATATTATACAGTTTTCAGAGTATGGGACTTCCACATGTTTTATTAAGTTTGTCAGTAATTTTTTATGTTTTGATGCTTCTATAAAAGTTAATGTTTTACATTTCATTTTCAAACTGTTTATTGTGATTATATAGGAAGATAATT
The DNA here is from genome assembly GCA_963573385.1 of Cacajao melanocephalus. Taxonomy (NCBI): domain Eukaryota; kingdom Metazoa; phylum Chordata; class Mammalia; order Primates; family Pitheciidae; genus Cacajao; species Cacajao melanocephalus. The sequence continues at coordinate 10,724 of CAUYLG010009284.1, forward strand.
GATTCTTACATATTTCAGGCTACATGTTTTCCTGAAATTTATAAAGAATTTTCTATGTTCATCATCATGTCATCTTTCAGTAAATACAGACTTCTTTGTTTCCATTCTTTCTGCTTTATATTTCCTATTGAACTCTCTAGGACTTCTGGGATGATGCTTCGTGGAAGTAGTGTTGATATATGTCCTTGCCTTATTCTTCATCATAGAGGAGAAAGCATCCAGTGTGTCAATGTTAAGCATATTATTGTATACGTTTCATATATTCCTTTTATCAGATATAAGAAATTCCCTTCTCTTTTTAGTTTATGAGAATTTTGCCATAAATAAGTGTTTAATTCTGTTAAAAGTCTTTTCTGCATATAGTGAGGTGGTTATATGATTTTTTTACTTTTATTCTTTTAATATGGTTGAATTTATATTGACTGGTTTTCTAATGTTAAACTACCCTTTTATTCTGGGATAAACCATATTCAAACATGACATGCTTTTCTTTTTATGTATTGATAGATTTTTTTTGCTAATATTTTGTTAAATATTTTTCAGTCTACCTTTATGAGAGTTACTGGTTTGCTATTTTCTTATAATGTTTTTCTTGTTTTTCTCTGATTTTGATGTTAGAGTAATGCTGGCTTCACATAGTGAGTTGGGAAGTTTTCTTTCCTTCTCTATTTTTTAAATATTTCTGTAGAGTTGGTATAATTTACTGTTTACATTTATGATGAAATTTACTGGTAAATTCATTTGGCCTTAAGTTTTCTTTGTAGAGTTTTAAAATGATAAATTCAACTTGTTTGATATCTACAGGCTATTCAGGTTTTCTATTTCTTCTTTGGCCCTGGTCCTATTTAATTTGTATATGTCTTGAGATTATCCAGAAATCTTTTGGTTCTTGGGTTCTGTTTTCAGTCCTCTGTAATTAATCTTTATAATTTTTGCCTATTACATTTATTCAGAATTTTAAAATAATTCAGCATATAGTCTATATTGGCAAATTTTCTTTAGGCATTTGAAATGAATGTGAATTGAAAAGAATGTGTATTCTGCTATTGTTGAATAAAATGTTCCATAAATGTCAATTAGGTCAAGTTGCTTGATAAAATTATTCTCATTGATTTTCTGGTTACTTGTTCTTTCAATTACTGAGAGAGCAGTAGTGGAGTCTTGAACTATAATTGTGTATTTATTTCTACTTTTAGGTCAGATTTTGCTTCACTGATATGAAATCTCTTTAATTATGTGTATACACTGTTAGGATTGATATGTCTGCCTGATGAATTGATTCTGCTTATCATTATGAAAACAACTGCTTTACCCCTGATAATTTTTCCTTATAGCCTACTTTGCCCATTATTGATATAGCTATGCCGGCTTTCTTTTCATTAGCGACTTAGTCCATTCAGACTGCTATAACAAAATATCATAGACTGGGTGGCTTAAAAACAACAGAAATTTGTTTCTTATGGTTCTGGAGGCTGGGAAGCCCAAGATCATGGCATTGACAGATTTGGTCAGTGCCTTCTCACTGTAACCTCACATGGCAGGAGGGAACAAGGGCGTTTTGTGGGATCATTTTTATAAGGGCACTGATCCTATTCACGAGGGCTCCAGCTTCATGACCTAATCAGCTCTCAAAGGCCTACTTCCTAATATCATTACTTTAGGGGTTAGGATTTCAACATGTAAATTTTGGGAAGAGACATATTCTGTAGATTTAGTGTTTGTATTGTATATTTATTTATATCCTTGCATTTTTTACTTATCTATGTAATTATATTTCTTTCTTCTTTTTCTTTTTTCTGAGATGGAATTTTGCTCTTGTCGCCCAGCTGCAGTGCCATGGTGCCATCTGGGCTGACTCCAACCTCCACCTCCTGGGTTTAGGCTATTCTCCTGCTTCAGCCTCCAGAGTAGCTGGGATTATAGGCAACTGCCACCATGCCCAGCTAATTTTTGTATTTTTGGTAGAGATGGGATTTCACCATGTTAGCCAGGCTGGTCTCGAACACCTTACCTCAGGTGATCTACCCACCTCTGCCTCCCAAATTTCTGGGATTACAGACGTGAGCCACCGCCCCCGACCTGTAATTATATTTCAAGTAAATTTCTAGGCAGTATATATTTGGGTCTTTCTTTTTTATCCAGTATGAAAATCTGCCACTTAATTAGAGTGTTTAAAGCATTCATATTTCATGTGATTATCAATAAAGTTATCTTGAAATTCTATACTTTTCTAATTTTTCTTTTTCCTACCCTCTTTGTGATTAATCAAGTATTGTTTAGTATTCTATTTTGTGTCCTCATTAGTTTAACTTGTTTATTTTAAGACTTGCCATATGTCTTTTTAAAAATCATACTCTATCTTCAAATATATGATCTCACCTTCCATCATGAAAGAGACTTACAGTGGTGTGGCCCTCCTTCCATGCATTGTGCTGTCGTATATGTCATACGTTTTCCTTCAGCATATGTTTTAGTCTGCAAAATATTATTCTTATTTCTTGTTTTAATTAGTGAACTATCTTTTAAGGAACTGAAAAATGAGGAAAATTAATTTATAGTTACGCACGTATTTCCCATTTCTGGCCATCATTCTTTGGTGCAGTTCCAACTTTCTATCTGGCTTATTTTATCTCTGCCTAAAGAACTTTCTGTAACGTTTCTCATTCTTCAGGTCTGCCGGTGACAGATTCTCTCCATTTTTATTTTTGTGAAAAACACCTTTATTTTAGAAGAACATTTTTACTGTATATCAAATTCTAGCTTAAGAGTATGTACTGACTTCAGCACTTTAAAAGTATCATTCTATTGGGTTGTTTTGGGATTTATCTAGTGTTATAAATGATGCATTTGTGGTCATTATTATCTTTGTTCCTCTAAATGTAATTTGTCTTTTTTTCTCTGAAAATTGGTAATATTTTCTCTTTACCACTAGGTTTCAATACATTGATTATGTGTCTTAGTGTATTTTTCTTTGTGTTTCTCCTGCTTGGGGTTCTTTACATTTCTTAAATGTGTAAGTTTATAATTGTTACATAATTTAAAAATGGTGGAAATTTCTTCAAGTACTGTTTCCTGCTAACCTTTTCTGTAGCTTCAGTTATGCTTATGTTGCTCATAGGTCATTAAGGCTTCATTCATTTATGAACTTTGTTGTGCTTCACTTGAATAGTTTCTATTATGTCTCCAAGTTCACTGATACTTTAATCTGATTGCCTAATCTACTTCTACCTTCCACTGAATTTCTCATTGCAGATACTGCATTTTTCATCTGCGAAAGTTTCTTCTATTATCTTTGAAAATATACTCATGTGGTTTTTTAAAATAGTTGAGCACACTTTATCATAGCTATGTTAACATCTTGTCTGCTAATTCATCATTTTTGCCATTCTGAATCTGTTTCTATGGATTACCTTTTCTCCTGGTTAAAACTCAAGTTATCCTCCTTCTTCATGTGTCTAGCATTTTTATGTTATTGGGCATCTAGAATTTTTTGGTTTCCTTTACAGGGTGTTGCTCTTTGTAAGGGCAAGTGGTTAAGTTACTGTAGATAAGTTTGATTCTTTAAAGTCTTATTTTAAAACTTCTTAAAGATAGCTTTAGAATTGTGTTTACTCTAGGATTGGTTTGTCCTCCTGCTACCATGTACCCCATCTACTGAATGTATGGCTGGTCAGAACCCAAATGTTTCCATGCCCTTTGTATGCTCTAGAAATTGTTCAGTTTCCATCTTTGGTAATTGTTACCCAGCCTTGTAGAGTTTCTCCTTACAATATGTGACTTAGTATCCATCAGTAGACTCAAGAGGAGTTGTGATGACTTCTGGAACTCCCTCTCTGCTGGCTTCTTTCTTTTTGATACTTCTTTCCACAAGTTCCAACTGCTTCTCCAAACTCTCCTCTGCTCAGTAAGACTACTGTGCTCTGCTTAGGATCTTCTTTCAATTCCCAGCATCCAGAGAGTATCTATTATATTTTTAATTTTAAATTCAAAAATGTGCAATTGTAACACGTTTTCTTTAATCCAATCTGTCATTGATGGGCATTTAGGTTGATTCCTTCTCTTTGCTATTGTAAATAGTGCTGCAATGAACATTTGCATGACTGTAGAATGATTTGTATTTTAAGGAAGCTAATTTTATCTTAAATTTTGGATTTAGGAGATGCATGTACAGGTGTTACATAGATATGTTGTGTGATGTTGAGGTTCGGGCTTCGATTGAACCCATCACTCAGATAGTGAACATAGTACCTAATACATAGTTTTTCCACCTTTACCCCTATCCTTTCTCCCCTTTTTAAAGTCCCCAGTGTCTATTGTTCCCAACATTATGTTTATGTGTACCCAGTGTTTAACTACCACTTAAAATTGAGAAGATGTGGTATTTGGTTTTCTGTTTCTGTGTTAATTCACTTAGGATAATGGCCTCCAGCTGCATCCATGTTGCTTCAAAGGACATAATTTTGTTCCTTTTTATGGCTGCATAGTATTCCATGGCATATGCATTTTCTCTATGCAATCAACCATTGATGGGCACCTAGGTTGAGTCTATGTCTTTGCTATCGTGGATAGTGCTTTAATGAATGTGCAAGTGCAGGTATCTTTTTGATAGAATGATTTATTTTCTTTGGGATATATACCCAGGAATCATCAGAGAGTTTCTCCAGGCAGAAAACTAGGGCAATCCTTTCTCTTAGGGATCACAGTCCTTTGCTGCCTGTTGTCCAATATCTGAAAATAGTTGTTTCATGTATTTTTTCAAGCTTGCTAGTTGCTTACCAAGGAAGGGTAAGTTTGGTACCAACTATTTATGATGGTTACAAGTGGGAGTTTACATTTTTTATGGAGTGATTCCAACACCACTTAGAAAACATTTTCGCATATCCAAATCTCCTGTGTTTGACTAAAATAAAATGTCCTCTACTCAACCTTTTCCTTTAGCATCCCAGAAACAGCAATCAATTTCCTTTTTTTCTTCTTTCCCTTCTTCACAGTTTCCTACCCTAACTCTATTTCTCTGCCCTTTCCCCTTTAAGAAAGCCAATTTTATTTTATTTTATTTTTATTTGTAATTTTTAGAATAAATCTTTATGTTAGATTCAGGGGTACATCTGCAGGTTTGTCATATAGGTAAACTTGTGTCACATAGGGGATTTTTTGTACAGATTGTTTCATCACCCAAGTACTAAGCCTAGTACCCAATAGTTATTTTTTTCTGCTCCCCTCCCTTCTTCTACCTTCCACCCTCAAGTAGGGTGTCTGTTGTTCCCCTCTTTATGTCCATGAGTTCTCATTATTTAGCTCTCACTTATAAGTGAGAACTTGCAGTTTTTGGTTTTCTGTTCTTGTGTTAGTTTGCTAAGGATAATGACCTCCAGCTCCATACATGTTCCTGCAAAAGACATATCTTGTGCTTTATTTTATTTTATTTTTTTTATTTTTGAAAGAAAGAAAAAAGAAAGAAAGTGAGAGTGAAAGAAAGAAAAAAAAGAATGTAAGAGAGAATGAAAGAGGAAGAGAAAGAGGGAGAGAGAACGGGATTCTTGTTCTACTGCCCAGGCTAGAATGCAGTCTAAAAATGGGTATTAAAAACCTCTTTTATGCCAATAATTGTGCTTAACAATGGAGACAGGAAGGAATAAGAGAT
>CAUYLG010009285.1:0-28102 GCA_963573385.1 Cacajao melanocephalus
TTTAAATAAAATATTGGTTGGCTGCTTGTTTGTTATTTTCATCCCTTATTCCTTCCTGTCTCCATTGTTAAGCACAATTATTGGCATAAAAGAGGTTTTAAATACCCATTTTTAGACTGCATTCTAGCCTGGGCAATAGAATGAGAATCCCATTCTCTCTCCCTCTTTCTCTTCCTCTTTCTTTCTCTCTTACATTCTTTTTTTTTCCTTTCTTTCACTCTTTCTTTCTTTCTTTCTTCTTTTCTCTCTTTTTCTTTCTTTCTTTCTTCTTTTCTCTCTTTTTCTTTCTTTCAAAAAAATAAAAAATAAAAAAAAATAAAAAATAAATAAAAAATAGCACCTGAAATAAAGAATGCTTTCAAAGGGGCTGGAGGGAGTCCATTAACTGATTTTTCTTTTCATATACGTAATTGTCAGGCTAGAGGTGGTGATACTGCAGTTCATGGTCTGACTGGAAGCTGTAAAAAGATTTTACAACCTTGCAGTGATTAGTTTTTATAGCTTTGATAAACCCCAGAAATAAGTCAGAGATTTAATTTAGTATTTGATTTTGAAGATGTTTATCAAAGATGTGGACCAAACTTTTGAGGAAAGCAGTTTTTATAGGGAAAAAAAAAAAAATATATATATATATATATATATATATATATATCCTTCCCCCCCCAACTCCCAGCTTTATATGATTTGTAATGCTTACATTTCAGCTAGTACTGGTAGAACTGTGTAAGAAAAACAAAATCTCCAAGTAACTTTGAATTAGTGGTACCACAAACGAAGTTGGGTTTTTTTGTTTTTTTGTTTTTTTTTTTTAAATCTCAACACCAGTAGCTTAATAATAGCAGATTCGAAGCAGGCAGAAAAGAAAATAAAGAGATAGACGCAGAGTTTTTAATCCTATAGCTGCAAATCGACCTTTTGAGTTCGGAGTTTTCCTCACAGTAATTTGCCCATCAGTTTAAAATGTGCACAAGAACAGGCCATAGTATGTAACCAGCTGGAGTCCTGGGGAACATGGCATGCCTTTTAACTTTCCCATGGTTTTAGTGGTTTTTTCTCCCCTTAGTGGATGAGTTACCCATTGTAATGATCCAAGAAGACACCTCTTATTTTCCCTATTTACAAGATGCAGCCTAGAGGTGCTGCTTGGAGGAACAAAATCGACATATCCCATTCCGGCTGAGAGGACACACACAGCAAAAACAGACACTATCACTCCGCTCAGCACCTATATTTGACCTGGAAAGGCTCATCCTCGCCTCTGTCGGCCCCGGATGCCTTTGATCCAGGGATCAAAGTGGAGAGGAATGACCTGTGCCCAGGAGTTCAGCAGGTGATCTCTGGGCAAGATGGAAAAGTGGATGGCCACCCTAAGTTAGTCCTGCTGAACTTTCACTAGCATTTCCTCTAGGGACATTTTCCACAAATATAAACATACATAACAAGACAGAGACAAACAAAAGGCCTTCCAAAACAAAGTTTTAAATATTAAAAATTAAGAGTATTTTCCCCAAGCAGTGCTCTTTATTTTTTTTCTGATACTAGGGGAATCCTCTTAAACAAGACCCTTCCTATGACTAGGGACAGTGAACAAGCACTCCAAAGAGGGCACAAGACTCCCAAAGAAGCCACAAACCACCAAAGGGCCACAAGACCTCTGAAGAGGCCAACAAATCAGGAGAAAGGAAAGCAGGTGCCAGTCGCATAGAGAAAATTTACCAAAGATGTCTTCAAAATGAGAAATTCTTACTTTGCAGCAGGCAATTTATGCACCAGGATCGTCACTGCCCCATCAACAGACAAGGCACAGGGGACAGCCCCTACTTCAATGAGAGCGAGCAGCTGCTTGGATTTGTCTCTGGGTCCATCCCAATGAGAAGGTGGCACCGAGCCATGTGCAACTGCCCACAATAGGAACTCCTGGCTAGATCACCATGACTTGTTACAGGACCAGCAGGTTTGTATGCCTGCTGTGTAGTAACGCACAAATTGCACAGACAGCAGGAATTATAATTATTTAGTAGCAAAAATTATTTTGCTACTAAAATTAATAAAATTTCTCAGGCAAGAGATAGTAATTTTTAAACTTTTATTTTAGGTTAATGTTTCCAAAACAACAGCAACAGAAAACCTGACGCCTTACCTACTTTTGCACCAAATGTAAAACCAAACTATCTTTTTTTTTTTTTTTTTTTTAAATTGAGCCTGTGTCACAAGATTTCACCCAGGTTGGAGTGCAGTGGTACCATCTTAGCTCACGGCAACTTCCGTCTCCCAGGATCAAGTGATCCTCAGCCTCCTGAGTAGATGGGATTACAGGTGCATGCCACTGTGCCTGGCTAATTTTTGTGATTTTAGTAGAGACAGGGTTTCACCATGCTGCCCAGGCCTATTTCCAACTCCTAGGCTCAAGCAACCCTCCGGTCTCAGCCTTCCAAAGTGCTAAGATTACAAGTCAAACTATCTTAATAAAAGAAAAGGTATCTGAAGTTAATAAACCTTTCTGCGATGAGGGCTCTTTTGTGTTTGATGTATGTCCATACTATGAAATCACATCACGTATTTATGTTTAACATAAAGAAGACATATCTGATGTTACTCTGGGTTTAGTTTTGAGAATTTACCGGGATAACTGAAAGGAAATATGTCTTAATGAGATTCACTTGCCTTTTAATGTAATTCAGGTGTAAAGGAAGATTATCTTTGATAATCACCAATTTTCTAAATATAAAATTTGTTCTTCACATATCTAAATGTATGATATTATTTATATGATCATTTGGTATAAATATGCTCATTTCCATCAGGAGAGGATTTGATTTGCAATTTATAGTGGATTCTAATTAGGTAATACTGATATAATTCTGCATCAAAATCAAATAGAATATAGTGTGACTTGTGTGATAATATAGAAAGAGGAAAATCTGCGTGTCTGAAGTTGTCCTTGGCTATCTGTTTTACAGTGTCACCAGAATATCTGCTTTGTTGCTGTGTGTTTCACCATTATTCAACACGTGGCTTGAGGGACTGCTGGCTGCTCTGCTCATAAAAGATGCTTGTTTTTCAAATAGCCTTTGGGAAACTGACAAGTGATGACATATGCTTATATTTATCTTCAGGTCGATAATTTGACAACTTTATTTGTAAAAACCTCTTTTCGTGTTCGTTCATTCAGTAAATATTTATCCGGTATTCAGAGTAAGCCATGCACACTTATGTTAAGGTCCCCTAACAAAGTCAGCTAAATAAATCCATGTTAGGATTAAAGTTCTCACACCTTAGAGAAAAATGCTAATTTAGTTATGAAGACATGCTGTAACCAATATATTTAACATATGAATAAAACTTAGGTAAATAAAATAAAAAAGGGAGAACTCTGTGTAGACAGGAAGGCAGAGGTGCAGGTGATGCAGCTACAAGCCCAGGAACACCAGAGATTGCTGGGAAATGCCAAGTTGCTGGGAAAGAGGCATGGAGCAGCACCTCCTTCACAGGCCCCAGAAGGAGCCAGCACTGCAGACAGCTTGACCTCAGCCCTCTGTCCTCCAGACTAGGTAACAGTAAATCTCTGGTTTTCAAGCCGTCCAGTTTCTTATGCTGTCCTTTCAAAGTGTTTGTGCCTGGTACATATTTACTTATCCCTTAATACCACACATTTGATTTAACATTTAGTGTGACTACACATAACACAGAGCCAAAATAAGAGCGACTTACAATTAAATCACTCTTTACTTCTCGCTCACTTATCCGTCTCAACATAGGTCATCCATGAAATCATTGTTGACTGGGTTCCTTCTACCCCACCATTCCATCCTCCTTAGGAGCACTCACTCTCAGCTAATTTTTGTATTCTTAGTAGAGATGGTGTTTCACCATGTTGGCCAGGCTGGTCTCAAACTCTTGACCTCGTGATCCTCCCGCCTCTGCCTCCCAAAGTGCTGGGATTACAGGCGTGAGCCACCATGCCTGGTCAGGCTTCCTATATTATATCAGAATTCACCCAGCAGACTGAGGAAGAAGACAGCAAAAAGCAGGCTTGACCACATCTCAAAATCACAACCCAGAAGTTCAACACATCATTTCTACTCATATCCCATTGGCTAGAATTCAGTCATCTGGCCACATTCAATGCAAGGTATTTAGGAAGAAGAGAAAATTCATTTTTCTGAACAATGAGCTGTAGCTGCCACAATATTTGCCTGTCTTGGAGGAAACATTATAACAGATGGTTCGTCAGCTCACACAGCAATCTCACTTAAGTCTCAACTCAAAAAGCAGCATCTTTACCTCTCTATAAAAACATGAAATAAAAAATAGTGATGGATGCAGCCATAAAAAAGAACGAGATCCCATGCATTGCAGGGACATGAATGGAGCTGGGGCCGTTATCCTTAGCAAGCTAACACAGGAACAGAAAACCAAACACCATACATTCTCACTTATAAGTGGGAGCTAAATGATGAGAACACATGGACACATAGAGGGGAACAACACACACTGGGAACTATCAGAGGTGTTCGCCAGCATGCTTGGCTAATTTTTTGTATTTTTAGTAGAGACCAGGTCTCACCATATTGTCAGACCGGGCTCGAACTCCTGACCTCAGGTAATCCATCCAAGTCAGCCTCCCAAAGTGCTGGGATTACAGGTGTGAGCCACCGCACCCAGCCCCAAAACTTGAGGTTTTGAATATTCTAATTACCCTGATTTGATCATTACACATTTTATGCATGTATCAAAATATCGCATTCCCCATAAATATGTATAATTATCATGTGTTAATTAAAAAACTACAGGAAAAAATGATAGCAGTGGGATATTTGGTCTCCTGAAGGGTATTGTTAAGGTTACTTTTTAAATGAGCCACTTGCACTCACAAAAATACAATAAATTATCTTGCTAAGAAGAGAGAAGAAAAAGAGATTAAAGTTTTGGGGGGGTCAATTCTATCTATCTATCCCTCCCACTAGCCATTGATGTAGTGTAGTCTTTTTGTTTTTTCTTTAAAGGAATTTGTCCTTTTAACAGGTAGGGAGTCTCATGCCATTCTCAGGGTCCCCCCCCAACAGCAACCTGCCAGAGCGCGATCCTCTGCGAGGCACTGTAACTGATGGATTGCCAGAGCGCGATCCTCTGCGAGACACTGTAACTGTTGGATTGCCCCTGTCGAGATATCCTACAAACAGTCACAGCTCCCCTGCCGTCTCCATCTGATTACGGTTGTGGAAATTCACTGTTCATCTCCATGACCCATTTGGCTTTTACAGTAGCCAAAAAGGCAAGGAAAATGAGCAACAGTGGGAATTGCCAACCTGCATTTCTCAAAGGGTTGATGACACTGCCCACTCCTCAGTCTCCTCCATAGATGATGTGTTCCCTTTGGTTTATTCTCAGCAAGGAGTAGTTCTAGGGACATCTATCTGAGCCTTTCTTTCCTAATAACCAAATTCCTGGGACCTGAAAACCAGTGTGGGGATTCCACCAGTTGTTAATCTACCTATTCCCATTATCCATGCTGGAACTGTGGAAGTAACCACAGGAGGAGGCCGTGGTCTCACTGAACAAACTTAACTTTGGGCCAAGGCAGTTCCTATCCCCTGACCTCCAAAACCCCTGCTTCAACTGATGGACCACACAGCATTTCTGATGTTGGGGACTCAAAATATGCTCAGAGGCCGGGTGTGGTGGCTCACGCCTGTAATCTCAGCACTTTGGGAGGCCGAGGTGTGTGGATCACAAGGTCAAGAGATCGAGATCATCCTAGCCAACATGGTGAAACCCCATCTCTACTAAAAATATAAAAATTAGCTGGGCGTGGTGGCACATGCCTGTAGTCCCAGTTGCTTGGGAGTCTGAGGCAGGAAAATCGCTTGAATCAGGGAGGCGGAGGTTGCGATGAGCGGAGATCACACCACTGCACTCCAGCCTGGTGACAGAGCGAGACTCCGCCTCAAAAAATGAATAGATAGATAGATAGATGACAGATAGATAGATAGATGATAGATAGATAGATAGATGATAGATAAACATATACAAAATTCTCCAGAAAGTGCATGTAGATGTTTTCCTTCTTCCAGAGTGTGGTCACAGCCTTTGACTTTGGTGACATCTGGGGAAGCTGAGGGAAAAGATATATGGCACATGTCTGAGACTCCATTGCAGGGACATTCCTTGAAGGGCTCCAATCTCTCTCGCAGACTAGGAGCTCAGAAATAACTAATTTAGAGACAATAACTCCTCACTGTAGCAATAATCATATCTAGAATTGTTTCCTTGTTAGGCTGCCCATCAATTTCATTTGTAAGGACACCTGATCAATTACCCCTCACCACATATCCCTGTGGGTCACACTCTCTAATTCCCATCCTGCCCCCGTGGCATCCTGTGTGACTGCAGGCACTTTGTCTCTAATGCCTGAGCCACGTGATCCTGCCATTCTTCACTGTTCCCTATCATCATCGGCAGCCATAGAGGACAGCCATACACGGAGCTCTTCAAGGATGCTGGCGCCTCCTTCACCAATGCTGAGATGAGTAGTGTGAGCTCTGGTTCCTCCCAGCAGACAAAATTAAGGACGGCTGAGCACACCGCACATCATAGCTCCGTCCCCCCATGCCTGTCCTTATGCATTCTGACTCCTTCCCCGCTCCCTCAGCAGTATGGCAAGGACATTCAAGCATTCTGACCTCATTATCTGAAGGCCATGTAAGGCCAGAATATCAACACCACTAGCAGGTGGTCAGCCCAACACTTTGAACCCAAATCCATCGTGAGCACTCTCATGTCAGTGAATTTGGTCCAATCAAGACCTTTACTTTGTTCGTTGGTCCACCTCCTTGGATCCAGTCCCACTCCTGCTGCCCAGGCTTTTGCCAACATGGATGTACAAGGTCCTATAAGCTTTCAGCATACAGTCATCTCCAGGACAGTCCTGGCAGTGCTCTATCCCGGCTATTTTAACATCTATCTTTAGATCTGTCTTTTGTTATGGGTTCCTGACTGTACTGTGAAGCAAGGTCAAGCGGTTCTTTCACTGCACAGATGACCTCCACCCCAAGGGAAGATTGTCCGAGGGGACAAGCAGAAGTTATCTGTACATCAAGCTAACAGTGTATTTTTAAACAGAAATCGGAACAATTCTAGAGGTAATGGATACATGTAGACTACTTTAATTGCAGTGATGGTTTCATGGATATATATTTCAAGACTCATGGAATTGTACATTTTAAATTTATTGGTTCTTTGTGAAATTGATTATACTTCAAAAACCTGTAAAGAAATTTAAATACTAACACACCTAGGAATTGAGCACTATATACTGATCAACATAAACTACTAAACAAATCATCCATATTTTAAAAGGTATTATGGAATAATAATGAGAAATTCTGGAAGGCTAGAATAATTATATGTAACAGTGTGTTATGATTCTTTATGAATATGTGTTACATATGATTATATGTAACAGTGTATTACGAAGCTAGAGTTTAATTTATTGAAGTTATTTCTACTTTTATTTTTATTTCTAAAAAATATAAAACATTTTTAAACTTCAAATTTAATATGTTATCTAAGTGAAACAAAATCAAATGCAAAAATGTCAATATCTGCCTTCTGAAAGACAGAACGTCCTTGGAAGTCAGTAAGACATAATAAATGAAAGACCACCAGAGGGCAGTGTGGGACTGCTTAGGACAATGAGTCCCCCAACTCAATATTTCCACAAACCAGCCTTCAGAACATTTTTAGAATCTTAGAGAATGTTTAAAAAAATTTATTTGCTATTATTCTTTAATATAATTTGAAAATAATAAAAAATTCCTGCAAGAAACAATGGAAAGTTATCCACTAACAGGGAGATGTATGTTTTTACACATGCAGATATGTAAAATTATGCATGAATGAATGAGTCAAGTTGGACTTTAATCCATCAAGATGTAAAAATTTAACTGTAAACAAATGAAACAACTAAATTAATAAATAAAACTAAAACTCTTAGAAGAAAATATAGGAGCAAATCTTTATTGGCAAGAGTTTCTTAAACACGTCACTGAAAACACTAGCAGTAAAAGAAAAAAAGATAAATTATATGTCAACAAAATTAAAAACATTTGAGCATCAAAACACACTCTTGACGGAGTATAAAGACAACTCAAGACTGGCAGGAAATATTGGCAAGTGATAAATCTGATAAAGATTCTGTACCCAGAAATATATACTGAACTTCAACAGTTCAAGGAAGAAACACAACCAATCCAAGTACTAATGGGCAAAGGGCTTGAATAGACATTTCTCCAGAGAAAATATACAGTCAGTGAACAAGCATATGAAAGATGATCAGCAACATTAGATATTGGGGAGATGACAATCAAACCAGCAGTGAGATACACTCCACACTCACTAGGATGGCCGTAAGGGATAGTAACAGGTCCTGTTGTCTCAAGACCTGGACCTGGAGCTGGCTTGGGCTCTGGAGCCGGAGCTGGCTTGGGCTCTGGACCTGGAGCTGGCTTGGGCTCTGGAGCCGGAGCTGGCTTGGACTCTGGAGCCGGAGCTGGCTTGGGCTCTGGACCCGGAGCTGGCTTGGACTCTGGACCTGGAGCTGGGGCCGGAGTTTGCAGTGGCTGCATGGCTGGGTCTGGTGCTCTTGCTGGGACTGCCTTAGCCCTGGAGCTAGAGCTGTTGATGGAGCTTGCAAGGACCTCGGGAGCTGGTGCTATGGTGGGTGCTGCTCTTGCTTCCAGCTCTGCAGATTTCCCTAGAGCAGGTGGTTAAGCCTGGAGCTGCTGGTAGACCTGGCCCTGACACACTCTCTGGAGGTGGCTTTTGAGCTTGGACAGGCCAGCTCCATCCATGACCACCCCAAAGCTGGCAGTACTGGCACAGAGAGGACAGGTCATCAGGGATCAATGTCACCTCTGTGAGGCCTTTCCCAACCCCCCAGTCATAAAGTGGCCTTCATCTCACCCACTGCAGCACTCTGCTTTATTTCAATCTCTCTCTTTAGCCAACCCCGCTGGCTGCAATATTCAGAGGTGCTCCCTGAAGCTCCTGTCACCCGCTGCGCCCCAACTGTGGCAGAGTAAACCTACTTCCGCCAGACTCGCACGGCAGGGACTGACCAAGAAGGAAAGTGGCCCTTACTCCAGGGCTCCGTGGTGACATCTGCATGAGCACGTCAGTCCCGGGGGCCATCCGGCAGCTCATCAGCAGTGCTCAAAGGAATCGTGGGTGCCGACCACCAGTCCAGGGAGCCTCATGCAGACAGAGGGACACAAACGCTACCCGTGTGTATCTGCACATACATAGTATACAGAGTTCTATTTACATATGTATATACATATCCACAGACATTTATAAACATGTTATGTATGTGAAGAAACGCATTGACAGTCTGCATTGAGGATCTCATTTAAAACGTGGTAGTTCACACCTGTAATCCCAGCACTTTGGGAGACCGAGTCGGGTGGATCACAAGGTCAGGAGTTGAAGACCAGCTTGGCCAAGATGGTGAAACCCCATTTCCGCCAAAAATATAAAAATCAGCCAGGTGTGATGGCAGGTGCCTGCAATCCCAGTTACTTGGAATGCTGAGGCAGAGAGTTTCTTGAACCCAGGAGGCGGAGGTTGCAGTGAGCCAAGATCACGCCACTGCACTCCAGCCTGGAGTTTTTTATTTTAAATTAAATAAATAAATAAACAACATACCATGTAAACATGCATGCACACATTTATGTAAATGACTGTGCATGTGAGACAGTGAGACAGACTGGCAGAGAGAGAGAGAGAGACAGAGCCTGGGAGATCTTGACCAAACCATTTAATACGATTAGATTTGGTGGTGGGACATTGAAAATATTTTATTTTCTCCTCTAAGGGATACTTAAATATTTTATAATGTTTATATTATTTTTATAATTATGAAAAAAACATCATATACATATGTATATAGTAAAGAAAGCTCCACAGAAACACACATATCCACACACACAGACATTCAGTCAAGGGCCCAGTCTGCCCTTTCGGCATGAGCTGGCAGCAAGGGAATAAGAAAATGCCACAGAATTCCATCACTGCCACTTCCAGGAGCCCCTCAGCTGACAGCCAGCCCCCATCCACCACCCTTGTTTCTAGGCACAGCTCAAATGCCATCCCCCTGGAGTGGGGGAGCTGGCCTCTTGACTTGAACACACTACTAAGCTGTCATTTGTCCCCATCAGACTGGCAGGTTTGTATGTTGGGTGACAACCAGCACTGGTGAGAATGTGAGAAGCAGAGGCCCCAGCAGATCCCCTGGAGACTTGTTTATGGATATGCCTCTCTCCAGCTGGCAGCATCCATCAAAGTCTTAAACCTCTGTCTCTTTACCTAGCTGTGATAACCCTGGGACTTTATCCCACAGAAATTGTTTTATTTTTAAGACTATTCATCACAGCACTGGTTGAAATAAGGAACTGGAAACATCATTAACATCCATGTAGAGAGGATGGGTGGAGAAAATTGGGGCCACGTGGACCAGGGAGTACCAAGCAGCTGCTGAGGTGGGTGTGGTGGGTCTCTATGTGCCCACATGGAAAAAACTTCAAGGAAATGTATGTGAAAAGCACGTTGACAGTCAGTCTGCATTGAGGATCTTACTTTTTAAAAAATAAATATATCCCATGTAAACAAGCAGGCAAGCATATATGTAAATAAATGTGCATGTGAGATAGACTGACAGAGGAGTAGAGAGACAGAGACTGAGAGATGTTACCAAACCATTTACTGATGATCAGATTTGGTGGTGGGGCATTCAAAATTTTTTATTTTCTCTTTTAAGTAACACTTAAATATTTCGTAATGTTCATCTTATCTTTATAATTATGAAAAGATCATATCACATTAAATATCCATTTAACACTCACCTTTTAAATAACTGATTACATTACCTACTTTTAATTTTTATAGGCATTTTATTACAAAGCCAAAAGTGTGCAATGTATGAATAGTAAAAGGAAGAATTCAACACTAATGAAAAATAAAAGACCTAGTTCTTCCACCCAGACCCGGTACCCTTCCCATGAGGTGCTCCTCCTCCTGCCCTGGCCCTCCCTGTGTAGCCCATGTGCCCTTGGACGCTGGGTGGGGAACACTTCAAGCCCTCAGCTCCTCTGTGATCTCCTGTCCCGACAGGGGGACACTGCCCAGACATCCTTTATCCCTTGAGCATTTTCAGTGGCCCTGTGTCACATCCTCCTCAGCACCTTCTGCTGTTGGACATTGGACCATTTTTTGCTTTTCACTCTCATAGTAGCACTGAAGGGAACACCTGCATCCATAAATCTCCATTTTTTTAAAGACGGTACCCTAGAAGTAAACATTTCGATCAAAAATATAAATGTAGACACGTGTTCAAGGTGTTGGCTGCAGTTTTCATGAGGTGAGTGTGTTTATCAGGGTGGAGGCTTGCTGAGGAAAGCAGGGGCTGCAGAGACCCTGGGGCTGAGCCTTGGGGGAGCAAACGGAGGCAGACAAACCAGCAGCGGAGACACCAGGGCACCTGGAATGAGCCAGGGAGCCCAGAAAGCCCCGCCGAGCCCCTCCTGCTCCATAACTCAGCTTCTGAGCAATGCAGCCGGGTGACGCCATCCAGGAGAGAAGAGAGGGCAGGTCTGGCCACCCTGCCTGTGTGGTCTTCCTCCAAGCACAGAGCTCCTTCCTCTCACTCAAGACAGCACTTGTAAGGGGAGGTCAGCGAGTTATAGAGACCACCGTGGATGTGTAGGAGACAGCTGTAACAGAGGCACCACTCTAGTTTGTGTGAGCAGCAGAGAACTTTTCAAAGCACATGAGGGGTTCATGCAAGCTTCAGGACAGTCAGAGTATCCGGCCGGCAGATTTGGAGCTGGGCACAGCGAGACACACCAACTCATACAGGCTTCTCCAGCAATGACCCACGCCTCTACTCCTGCAGCAGCCCCCAGCCCTGGCATCATAGTCAGCATCCGTGGGGGAGGGGCTCTGCCTCCCAGCAAAGACCCAATATGCTCTCTGCTTACCTGGAGCTCCTGTGTACTGTGGAAGACAGGCACAGAAGTGGGTGGTTAGCACGGATAATGGGAACCAGGAGTCAGCCTTTGGGAGGCCGACGCAGGCAGACTGCTTGAGCCCAGGAGTTCAAGATCTTCCTGGGCAATAGACAAGACCCCATCTCTACAAAAAAATACAAATATTAGCTGGGCGTGGTGGTGTGCCCCTGTGATCCCAACTGCTTGGAACGCTGAGGTGGGAGGATTGCCTGAGCCCAGGAATTTGAGGATGTGGTGTGAGCCGTGTGTTCCAGCCCAAGTAACAAAGAGACCCTGTCTCTAAAAAAAAGAAGAAGAAGAAAAGAAGGAAAGAAAATTGTGGCCCTCAGAATTTTTTTTTTTTTACTCTGTCTTTACCATCTCCTTCAGGTACTCTAATTTCAGCTGCAATGAGACACTTGAAGTTGTCCCAAGGGTCACTGATGCTCTTTTCATTTCGTAAAACTTTTCTTACCGTGTTTTCTATGCACATTGGATTACATCTATTGCCCTGTCTTAAAATTAGCAAATATTTTATTTTGCAACATAAAATCTGCATTCATCTCATCCAGTGTGTTTTTCATCTCTAGAAGTTTAATTTCTCTGTTTCTTATATCCTCTGTATCTGACTTGGTCAGTGTTTTCACTAGTATATTTCCCCTAGTATAGTGAACAGAATGAATTGAGATATAATTCTGTTTTAAGTTACTTGTTCACTCATCTTATGCTCTTTCTTATGAGTCAATTTCCATTCAGGGATGTTTTTCTTTAATATGAGTTGTATCTTCTTTCCTTCCTGTCTCCCTCTCTTTCTTCATTTTTTCTTCCTTCATCCTTCCTTCCCCTCTCTTTCTCCTCCCTACTTCTCTCTCTTCTGCTCTCTCTGTTCCTCCTTTCCTTCCTTCCTTCCTTCCCTCCCCCTTCCCTCCCTTCCTCCCTCTCTTCCTCCCTTCCTTCCTTTCTTCCTTTTTGTTTCAATTAAAAGTCTGAGACTGAAACCAAATTCCTGACAGGAGGAACCTAACTTGCTTCATGCCGAGAGTCACTTATCACAGAGCAGGGGAAAGCCTTCCTTTGATTGGGATTGGCCATCAGACATAAAAAAGGTATCAGAGGGGGTTTTAAAACATGTCTCATGTGAAATCATCACCTACATCCTACACTGAGTTACCTAGCTTCTTCAGGAGACAAAACAGCATCTCCCTGGAGGAAAGTAAATCTCCATTTTTTTGTTTGTTTGTTTGTTTGTTTGTTTGTTTTTCTAAAGTGAGCACATGTTGGTTTTTACAGGAAAATATCCTTGGTCCTTGACTTCTGTGGCATCCCATGAGCATCAGAACACTAACTGCCCAACATGCACAAGAATTGAATGCTCTATTCATATCAATAAAACAAGATGGAAAATTAACTAAATGCAGAGGTTTTTAGGGCCATTAAAATAATTCATCAGGGCCACGTGTGGTGGCTCATGCCTATAATCCCAGCATTTTAGGAGGCTGAGGCAGGCAGATCATCTGAGGTCAGGAGTTCAAGACCAGCCTGGCCAACACGGCAAAACCTTGTCTCTACTAAAAATACAACAATCAGCCATGCATGATGATGAGCACCTGTAATCCTAGCTACTTGGGAGGCTGAGGTGGGAGAATCGTTTAAACATGGGAGGTGGAGGTTGCAATGAGCTGAGATCACACCACTGCACTCCAGCCTGGGTGACAGAGCAAGACTCCATCTTAATTTTTTAAAATAACAATAATAATTCATCATAATATGCAGAGTTAAACAGGAGGCAAACCTGAATAAACAAAGTTTCTTTGTACACCCAGGTCATAGGATAGAATTCATGTTGAGTATTCCAGCATTTCTTAACAGGCAGTTGAGGAACTTTTTCAAATTGTTTTATTGTGCTCTCTGAGGACATATTGTCTATATGATGAGCGATTGAGACACTAAAAGCAGCAAGTCCTGCTCATCTTTTCATTGTTTTACTTAGAAAATTGGTTAAATTAGGGAGTAGTTAAATACCATCACCAGGATTCCATTTGTAGCCAATTCTAGTCTCTTTTATCAGTAATTTACTTTGTCTTTCAGTTAGTTGTTCACGGAGAAAATATATAAATTACTTATTCTAAAAGTAAACATCAACACATACAATGGGACATCACTCATCCTTCAGAATAAATGAGATCTACTACATGGATGAGCTTTGACAACATTATACTAAATGTAATGAGCCAGAGGGAAAGGTACAAATACGTATGATTCCACATGTATAGGGAATCTAGAATAGGCAAAGTCAGAAACAGAGAGAAACATAGAGATTCCTATGAAATGAGAGTTGGGGGATTGCAGAGTTATTGTTTAATGGACACAAATTTTCAGTTTGGTACGATAACAAATTTCCAGAAATGAATAATGTGAGTGTACTGACTATCACTGAATAGTATACTTCAAATGGTTAGAATGGTAAACGTAATGTTATTATCTTTTATGACAATTTTTAAACGGCCCAAATAAGTACAAATCAACATAACATTATTTATTTGCTTACTAGATAGCAAATCATATTAGTAAATTTCATTATAAAAAGCTCAAATGTGAAATCTTTTTATCCAAAAAAATGTATGTCCAAAAAATAGATCAAAGTAGTTCTGGAAACCCTTCAGACATTAAGAATAAGATAGCTGGGAAAGAAATAGTGATGAGCAGCTCTGACTGCCCGACAGAACTGTGGACAGCCTGAAGAGTCCTATCACTGACGTGTCCTCAAGAACTCCACCACAGGAGAGACAGATATTCAGCAACGATTTGACTTTGCTTTGAATTAAAAGGATTCCCTTTTCATTTAATTTAAAAAGTTGAAATCCCATGGGATCACTTGCTGATTGCCATGACTTTAAAAATAGACATATTTAAGTTTTAACTCTGCTTTTAATTTTATAGAGTGTGCCAGTGTAAAGGAGGAGAGAAATTGTCACCTTTTTCTTTTCACATGAGAAAGCGTGACTTCAAGATTGGCAAAGACATAAAACAGGCAGTCTTTATGAGATGCATCTAGGTGGACTGATGCTGGCAACTGTACCCTTGAAATACCCAAGAAAAATAAAAGCTGATATATACATCAAAATTTTACTTAGATGTTCAAAGAGGCGTTATTCATGATAGCCAAAGAAAGCCCAGAATCAGTCCAAATATCTACCTACCAATGAACAAATAAACAAAATGTAGCATATCTGCATAATAAAATATTATTCAGCATTTAAAAAGTAATGAGGTACTGATACATGCTATACCATTGGTGAGATATATACATAATGTTATTCAGTCTTAAAAAAGAAAAAAATCCAGCTATTTGTGGCAGCATGGATGAGCATAAAGGATATTATGCTAAGTTAAATAAGACCAGAAAGACAAATACTGCATATTCTCACTGATACATGGAATCCAAAGGCATCAAACTCAAAGAAACAGAGAGTAGAAGGGAGGATGCAAGGGGCTGAGAAATGGGAAATTGGGGGATTTAATCGAAGGGTACAAACTTTCAAGCGTAAGATGAGTAAGTTTTGGAAAATCAAATATAAGTATGGTAACTACTTAACAATGATACTAATACCACATAGTCTTGATAACTATACTTAATAATACTTAAAATTTGCTGAGAGAGTGGATCTTAAATGTTCTCAACACATAATAAACCAGGTAACTATATAAGGTGATGGACATGTTAATTAGCTTAATTATGATAATCATTTCACTATATGTATATATCAGAGCATTAGATTGTACATATTAAATGTATACAATTTTACTTGTCAAAAAATTGTAAGAGATCAATTTTAACTCCACTTTTTCTTTTCAGTTACTGCAGCAAAAATGGACAAGAGCATTTTTTAAATTATGCAATTCTGCATTTCATGATGTATTGACATAATTTATTTCTGTTCCTTTTCCTGAAGATCAGGTCTTTCTGTGCATCATAACTCACCAGGCATTCTCCTTTCTCTGAAATACATATATGTTAGGCCATCTTACTTTAAAATTAATGGTTTAATGAATAAAATACCACCAATTTATAGCCATTCCAAGCTTTATGCATCCATGTAATTATTGTTTTATAAGTAAAATCCTGTTGTTAAACTTTACTTCCACAAAATCTAATATTCTGAAAGACCTGCCTTCTATCAGCAACATGAACCTCTCCAACATGTATAAATCTCATCCTTGGAGCTGACCAAGAAGAATGACAGCCTCAGAGCCCGTCTGGGTTCAGCCATTCCTGCAACAGATGAAGGTCTTCTGAAGTCTCTGCTGGTGTGTATGTTGGGCAGCAGAGTTGGATTCCTGCCTCCAATTAACTGGTAAATAATGTTACGATCTGGGCTGCTCTGAGCCCAGATAAGCTGGTTTTAGAGTGTTTCTTCTCAGAGAGGATACAGAAAGCTAATCAGAATGGTCAGTATAACTCCTCCCTGTTCAGTGTCAGAAAATGGGCCTCATTTATTTCAAGTTACTCTGCTCAAGAAATTTTATTTTAACATGATTCACCCAAAGCAAAGGTGACCCTACAACCAGTTGTAAGAAAATCTCAAGACATTATCAAATTGCTCAATATACTTCAGTTCTGTTTAGATTTACTGGGCTCCTACTATTTTAAAAGCATAGCCCTGGAATCTGGAGATACTAAGTGGAATAAGACCCTGTCCAGTCTCTCAAGGTCAGTGAAGGGATTGGTGACACTGGGCAAGACACACCATTTCTCTGGGTTCTGGCTGCCTTATTTATGAACTGCAACACTTTGAGTAGTTGATATCCAAAGCTCCATTTGTGTTCAAAGGAATTTTTACAAACAAAAAACTTTCTTATTCTAGAAGTCCTTAGATAGTGGAATAGGTTTTACCTTAAGATTCATATTTTTAAATGATAGTGTCATGAACATAAAGAAAGGAACCTATCTGGCCATAGTATTTAAGTTACTCTTTGTTATTGGTATCAGAATATTGCAGTTTCTATTTTATGTCATCAAATTTTCTTATTCCAAGAAGCAAGGCAAATCAATCCACAATTTTCTACTAATTTTTCAGAAGTTAGGAATTATTTTCTAGTAAGAGAGCATGAAACCACTTTTCTTACTTACACATATGTAGACATCTGAACTCCCAAACCAAGACGAGATGCCAGAAGAGGTGAGGTGAGGGGGTTCCTTTGGCTAGTGAGGGTTCCCAGGGTCAGCAGGCTGAGGCTGTCTTCTAACTGGAGTTGGGATGATACTGCAATCCAAGTCAAGCGCGGAACCAAAAACAAGATGACAGCTGGTCGGCCAGAGAAGGGAGATCCAGAGAAGGCAGACCCAAGGGAGATCAGATGTGACCCTCGAGACCTAGAGTGAAGTAACAGAGTTGGCCAATGAAGGAGACAATGTAAGCAGAGAAGGCACAGCAAGGATGTGATTCTGGGAAGTACCTGAGACCAGGTAGGTCCAGGCTAGGGGTTGCAGTGGGAGGGAGGCGGGATTAAAGGATCTGGCAGGTTGTCAAGGCGCATGTTTATGATGACCTCATGTCCTGGCTATTCTAGGAAAGTCCCAATTTCAAACACCGTAGTATTCCTGTCAGATTTTGCAATCCAATGCCTTCATTCAGCTGTCCTTGGCACCTCTGCTTGGCCAGGTGCTGGGCTAAAAATCTGCGATGGAGTCAGAACCAAGGAATAGACTCTGCTTTCAGGTCGCCCACTGTCCTGTGCAGGGGACTAAGGGTTATAGCAAGTATGGTGAGAAGCTCAACTACCAGGTTATTGTAATAAACCTAATCTCTCCCTCAAAATGATTATAACTATTTGTCATTACTCTGATCTGATCCTCTTTTAAGAAATAAAGGATTTTTGGGGAGGCTGAGGTGGGCGGATCACCTGAGGTCAGGAGTTTATGGCCAGCCTGGCCAACATAGTGAAACCCTGTCTCTACTAAAAATACAAAAATTAGCTGAGCATGGTGGCACATGCCTGTAATCCAAGCTACTCGGGAGGCTGAGGCAGGAGAATCACTCAAACCGGAGGTGGAGGTTGCAGTGAGCCGAGATTTAGCCATTGCATTCCAGCCTGCGTGACAGAGTGAGACTCTGTGAAAAAAAGAAGGAAGGAAGGAAGGGAGGGAAGAATGGAGGGAGGGAGGAAGAAATAAATTTTGCAAAGTTTGCACATGAACACTGAGTGCTTTGGGGCTAGCAGACAATGTATACTCTAGATCTTGGCTACGGTGATCATGAGCTGTCCACTTGGACACACATGCGGCTGAGGCCTCCCACCAATCACCTGTATTTTGTCCTCCTTTGTTTCCATTATATTCTCCCTGTCCCACAAGCAGACTGCTTGCTACCCAAATATTCCTGTCACAAAGAAGGAGTAACATGATTACCAAATATCTTTAGTGCATGACATCTAATAGTCTAAAGATATTTTATATAGACAGATGTTTATAGATGGAGGAGGGAGAGATGAATCCAGACGCAAATCCTGAGGTTAGACAAATAATTTTGCATGCATCACAAGGTATATCTCCCGTTTAGTGGATTGTCTTATATTTACTTCTTTGGAATTCTCACTGGCTTCCCATTTAACTTGAAAAATAAAAGCACATAAATATTTCTTTACAAATTCTCTAAGTTAGGCCCATGGCCTGGGCTTGTGGGGAGTACAGCTGAGCTATGCTAGGAGGGTGGCGGAGGTGGCAACAGCGCAGCCAGATCCAGCTCCAGGCACCAAACCAAGCGCGAAGCCAGGAGGTCTAAGACCGGCACGGGACTGGATGCAGCAAATGGATGATCAGACCTGGGCATGCCAAGAAAACATTTCCAAAGTTGGAAAAATACAATGATGTAGATGCTGGAAAGTATGCCACTGGCTTGGGCCAAGCCAAGATGGGCTTCTGTGCACATAGAGAGGAGATCAGCTCTTTGCATGCCTGTGCTTCAGAATCTTATGGAGAGAAATAACCTTTCCTATGATTGATTGCACTGGGCGACTGGAAGTTGGAACAGGGACAGTCGTCGACAAATCAGTCAGTGAAGACTAACTTGAGGCAGCTGTTTGAGGAGTCTGGGAATATAGACAGGGAAGGAACCGACACAACTCAGGCATGGTATGGAGTCCCAGCTGCTGTCTTCAGTGCCGTGAACTGGACTGAGTCCAGCTCTTGGGATGGACGGTATGCGCTGGGACTTTCAGGAGATATTGCTGTATATGCCACAGGAAGTGCTAGACCTCCAGGTGGAGCTGGAGCGGTAGCTCTGCCAATTGGGCTACATGCAACTTTAATTTTTGAACGAGGGCTTCGTGGGACACATATGCAACATGCCTATGACTTTTACGAACCTGATACGCTCTCTGAATGTCCTATAGTAGATGGAAAACTCGCCATACAGCGCTGCTTCAGTGCATGAGACCACTGCTATTCTATCAACCACAAAAACTTCTGTGCCCAGTGGCAGAAAGAGGGAAATGATAAAAGGTTTTACCTTGAATAATTCTGGCATCATGATGCTTCACTCACCATCTTGTAAACGGCTGAGTTTATCTCCAGCTCGGATGTTGCTGAATGACTTCCTTAATGATCAGAATAGAGATAAAAATAGTATTTAGAGTGGCCTGGAAGCCTTTGAGGATGTTAAATTGGAAGACATTGATTTTGATACAGATGTGGAGACCGGGTTTATGAAGGCTAGTTCTGAACCCTTCCATCAGAAAACAAAGACACCTTTGCTGTATCCAGTCAAAATGGAAATACATACAGATTGCCAGTATATGGCTCCCTGAAACTGTCCTAGCACAGTACTCACCTCAGCAATGATCAGGGAAGAGACCTGGAGTGTTCTCGTGTATGGTTCTGGTTCAGCCGCCACCCTGTACTCTCTCTCTCTCTCTTTTTTTTTTTTTTTTTTTTTTTTGTGATAGAGTCTCACTCTATTGCCAGGCTGGAGTGCAGTGGCATGATCTCAGCTTACTGCAACCTCCACCTCCCAGGTTCAAGCGATTCTACTGCCTCAGCCTCCTGAGTAGCTGGCACTACAGGCACATGCCACTACACCCAGCTAATTTTTGTATTTTTAGTAGAGACGGGGTTTCACCATGTTGGCCAGGCTGGTCTTGAACTCCTGATCTCAGGTGATCCACCTGCCTCGGCCTCCCAAAGTGCTGGGATTACAGACTTGAGCCACCACGCCTGGCCCACCCTATACTCTCCTAAATTTACACAAGATGCCACACCAGGGTCTGCTATTGATAAAATAACAGCAAGTTTATGCAATCTTAAATCAAGGCATGGCTCAAGAACTTGTGTTGTACCCGATGTCTTTGTTGAAAACATGAAGGTCAGAGAGGACACCTATTATTTGGTCAACTCTACTCCCCAGGGCTCAAGAGATTCACTCTTTGAAGAAACATAGTACTTAGGGAGGAGGAAAAGCACAGAAAAACTTATGCTCTGTGTCCCTCTCCAAATGATGCCACTTTGGATGAAGGAGTCGGACTTGTGCATTCAAACACAGTAATTGAGCATATTCCAAGCCCTGCTAAGAACGTGCCAAGACTCCCTGCTACAGCAGCAGAAACGGGAGCAGCTGTCCTTAGTAACGGGGAATGTTAAGATATTCTGTGAGGTGCTAGACTTCGGTGTGAGGGTGGGGATGGGATTACATGTTGCTCCAATTTTTGTGACTGACATGGAGGCTGGATGACCATCGTGTACTTGAGAAAGTCTCTTTTTCTCAATTTCCCGGCGTGTTTCTCATTGTGGTCTGGCCAATGCCAAGTGCACTCGAATGATGTTAAGGGCTCTGTAGAACTTCATACCTCTCTGGCCATTCATACGCATGAGGTTTGGTTTTCAAACATGGCACAATGAATACTGTACTTCCATCAGAAGAAAGCAGAGGTTCTAATCTTCAATTAATTTTTTTTAAAACATGTAAGGACTTTGTACTTTGAACAACAAGCTTACTGAAAGTACCTGTGGTTTTTGAAAAGCATTTCTAGCTTGAGGAATGTGGTCTTAAAATATGATATGCACAGATTCTTTGACAATGGCAAGACAGGGCCAGGTGTGCTGGCTCAGGCCTGTAATCACAGCACTTTGGGAGGCCGAGATGGGTGGACTGCTTGGGCCCAGGAGCTCGAGATCAGCCAGGGCAACATGGCAAAACCCTGTCTCTACTAAAAATACAAAAGTTAGCAAGGCGGGTGGCATGCACCTGTGGTCCCAGCTACATGGGAGGCTGAGGTGGGAGGATCGGTTGAGCCTGGGAGACAGAGGTTGTAGTAAGCTGAAATCATGCCACTACACTCCAACCTGGGTGATAGAGTGAGACCCCATCAGAAAGAAAGAAAGAGATAGAAAGAGAGGGAAGGAAGGAAGGAAGGAAGGAAGAAGGAAGGAAGGAAGGAAGAACAAAGGAAGGAAGGAAGGGGGGAAGGGAGGGGAGGAAGAGGGGAGGAAGAGGGGAGGAAGAGGGGAGGAGAGGAGGAGGAGGGGAGCAAGAAAGAGAGAAAGAAATAGAAAGAGAAAGAAAGAAACAAGGAAGGAAGGAAGGAAGGAAGGAGCCAAACAAACATACCCTTTTTTCTAATATTGATAAATCCTGAAGAGGAAGAAAACAGTTGGGACAATAAAACGCTGGTTCTGGAACGTTGTTTAAGTCCAGGCAGCCACAATAAAAGTTGTTATAATGACCTCTGAACAGAGAGACACCGACTTTGAGCAGGCTTCTGGTATAGGAAACGCGGTGCAACTGGAAGCCGTGAATAAAGCTCCAGGTGGCTCCCGAATCGGTTCATAGCAGATCATGGTGAGCAATACTGAGATGTTACTGGAGATGTGGGTGAGGAATTTCACCGTTGCAATCCTTCTTTGCAACCTACTTTGAAGAATGAATGAAACATTTTTCTGGTTGTCTTTTTAAAAATTATAAATGGAAAGGAAGGACGGGGCAGGACATTATTAGGTTACTTCTGATGCTTCAGTGTTATAAATTCAATATATGGACTGACAGCCTACATTCATGATGTAAAACAGTTATTTTCATTTTTTTCTTTCTCCTTTTGTTTTTTTTTTTTTTTTTTTTTTTGGTATCTGCTCAGTGAAAACAAGGTACAACCCAAGTTTTTACATAGTCTGACTAGAAGTATTCCACTTCAAGTTCTAAAAGTAGGATTTATGAAGCATTTTCTCAGACTTTTACCTTAAAATTAAAAAAGAAACCTATCACACAGGATAGATAAGAAGATTGGTTAAACAGCTTTGTAGATATTTTTGGTGCTAACAATGAGCTTTATAGACTGTAAAATACAGATAGTTTGAACTAAGGTACAGAACTAAATCTTCCAAACTTTATTTGTTGTTAAATAAATAATCCATTATTTTAAAGGGGGAAAAAAAACACAAATTCTCTAAGTTTATAAAAACATTTTCTCGAGAAGCCTCGCTTGCAAACCTAAAGCAAACAATGTCACAGCAGTCGTGCGCTGCCCTCTGGTGGCCATATGAGAGCATGACCCACAAATGCGGCAGGGCTCTGCACTTGGCGTCTGCAAAAGAAGCCAACATTCAATTTAGATAGTATTACGGGCTTGCAGTTAGCGCATATCCAAATTTCATAAGAACCAACGTTTGGAAGATAACTTCAAAAGGAAGTGACATTGTTTCTGCATTTCACATTGTAAAACGGAGGTCTCTTTCCAAGTGTGGTATTTCAGGGAGTATTTATTGAGCACATAGATTCCAGGGCAGAAAATAGAGACCAGGTCAGGATCTCACAGCAGGGTAGGAGGTCGGGGAAAGGGGGCAGCAGTGGTGGGAAGTATTCAGAATGACTGGTCTACATCACAACTATGTCTGGCTTAGAGAAAATAGTACATCCAACCAAAACCCATTGATGGAATCCTTCTGATTACTTAAACAGTATATCTTATAAAATTTGAGAACTTTTACCCAACACATATGGATACTTTCATCTAAACTTAGACAGAGTGTTTCCACACATAGGATCACCTCACATTCCCAGCTACTTTTCTCACTTAATATGAGGCCTAATCATTGTGTTCAACTGTTTTTAAAAATCTGTTTTAATCGCTGCATTGTATTCCTTGATACATCTTGTCCATAAATTACATGCTTCCATAGCTTCTGCTGCTGTCTCCCTCCACCAGCCAAATCTGGTTTATTTCTTAAAGTGGAACCACGGTGTTCTACCACGTGGTTTCCATTCCTAGAGGTGTTTCTGCACACAAGGTGCTGTGAGTCCAGTGACTGTTCTAGGACCAGCTTAACTTGGGT
Organism: Cacajao melanocephalus; assembly: GCA_963573385.1. Classification (NCBI taxonomy): domain Eukaryota; kingdom Metazoa; phylum Chordata; class Mammalia; order Primates; family Pitheciidae; genus Cacajao; species Cacajao melanocephalus. The sequence continues at coordinate 23,365 of CAUYLG010009285.1, forward strand.
ATGATGGATTCACAGTTTGACTCCTTTCAGTGTGACTGAAGAACAGCTCACCATTAGCACCTCATAAGTCCTGATCCAACAAGGACAAAGCTTATCTTCCAGATGTCCACTCTTCTAGGACGTTAATAAAACCCAGTCTCCAGGACAGAGGTGGTACAGAGGAACATCTGTGGGCAACATTTACCTGCTAGAAGTGAACTCATGTATAGTAGTGAAAGAGACTTCCAGTGATTGAACACACCTGACATCATCCAATTCTTTAGTTCATCTTTCCTCCAGGTCCCCCAGTCCATCCTTTGAGCACAGGAAGGGTCTCCTATATAACGCTTCAGAGGGGCTCAATTAGAGCTTGTTTCTAGGGGCCACTATCATCTGAAGCAGAGCAATGGGTAAGACCTCATCCCAAGGTAAATCACTCTCCTGATGAATTTTAGCTAAAGTCTGTTTAAGAGTATGATTCATCTTTTCTGTCTTGCCAGTAGATTGTGATTGCCAAGAAGCATATAATTTCCAATGAATGTCTATGCACCAGAGACTTCTTGAGTTATTTTTGCTATAAAGGCTCTTCTACTGTCTCTTTGAATAGACATGGGTAGCCCAAATTGGGGAACTATTTCTTTTAATAGAGCAGTTACAATCTCAGAAGCCTTTTCCAACTGATGGAGAAAGGCTTCTATCCATCCAGTGAAAGTATCCATAAATACCAACAAAATCCCTGAAATTCTCAGTGGCTTTCAGAAAAGTACATTCAATTTGCCTGTCTTTTCAGAGTCCAGAGCCTCTGGGTTGTACCCCTTTTATTATTAGTGCAGGTCCTGATGGGGTGTCGAATAATGTGGCTTGGTCATGACTTAGAGGTTGCCTAGCCTCCCAAAAGTAAGTCAATATCCTCCTTTTTGTTCCGTTAGAGGAAGTACACAGTGGGGAGTGTGTACAGCAGTGGGTTGGTGCAAGATGACCTTTTCTGCTTCTCATAATAAATCACAGGTGGCTGCTACCACCCTCAGGCATATGAGCCATCCCTCAGCCCCTATGTCCAGCTGCTTTGACAAACAGGCATTGGATCTTCTCATATTACCTAGACTTGGGGTTAATGTCTCAAAGTTAATCCCTTGTCTTCAATGGACAAACAGGTCAAGAGGCATTCTAATATCTGGAAGACCTAGAGCAGGAACAGTGAGTCAGTTGTTTTTATTTAATAATTTGGAAAGGTTTATGGCATTTGTGAGTCCAGTTGAGAGGCTCATTGTCTCTTCCTTGAAAAGCTTCCTGAAGGGGCTTGGCTATCAGTTCAAAACTGGGGGTACAGATACGACAAAAACCTGTCCTACCTAGGAATCCATGCAATCGTTTCCTGGTAGTGAGTACTGCTACCCTCACCAGTGCCTCTTTTGGATCAAGGTGTAAACTCCTCTACCTTTGTGACAATTCCAATTTTAAGTATTTAACAGAAGTCTGGGGAAGTATGGGCCTTTTTCTTGCAGACTTTGTAGCCCTATTCATCTAGGAAGTTTAAGTAACAAATTGCAATCTGGTCTGAGGCTTCTTTACCCTTGCTGGCAACTAGCATGTGACCCTTCTTTTCGTTGGAGATCCTTATATTTCTGGGTAAGATTTCATTAGAAGTGGTGAGAGAATTCTGAAACCTTGAGATAGTTCAATCCAACAATGTTGTTTGACCCTAGTCTCAGGATCTGCCCATGCAAAAACAAAACGTCCTGTGAGTTGGAGCTTAGAGATGTAAAAAAAAAAAAATGCATCCTTAACGTCCACAACAGTAAACCAGCTAAAGTCTCTAGGTAGAATAGTATGTAAAGCATAAGCGTTAGGCACCAGCAGGTGGATATCTTCTATAATCTAGTTAATGGCTGTTAAGTCCTGTATAAGTCAATAGTCTTGTGTGTCTGCTTTTTTACTAACAAAATTCCGGTGTTGTATGGGGACCAGCATGGGCAGATGAGGTCCCATTCAAGAAAGGCAGTTAAGAAAGGCAGTTAAGAAAGATGAGGCTGGGTGGGGTGGCTCACACCTATAATTCCAGCACTTTGGGAGGCTGATGCGGGAGGATCACTTGAGGCCAGGAGTTTGAAACCAGCCACTATGTTTATTCAATGGCTGAGAAAATGTAGTGAGACCCCATATACGAAGGAAGGAAGGAAGGAAGGAAGGAACGGACGGAGGGAGGAAGGGAGGGAGGGAAAGGAGAGAAAGAAAGGGTGAGGCACGGTAGGGGTAGGGAGAGGAGTGGGAGATTCTGTCTTAAATAGGATGATCAGGGAAATGCTAACCAAGAAGATGGCATCTGAGTGGAGTGGAAGGAGTGAGGGAAGGAGCCAAGCAGATGTCAATGGAGAAATTTCTAGCTAGAGCAAAGGATCCAGGGTGGGAGCATACAAACACATCCCAAGCTGCTCCAGGAAGAGCAGGGAGCTGAGTATGCAAGAAGAATCAGATGGCAGGAAGGAGGAGCAAGGGTTTAAAGGCTCAATCATGTAGGGCCTCGCGGGTCACTCTAAGGACCTGGTTTCACCCTTGAAATAGGGAGCTGTTGCCAGGTTGGGAGCCAGAGGAGTAGCACGACCTGGATTATGATTTAGACGGATCACTCTGGCTGTGGTGCTGAGAGCAGATGCTGGTCTATGGGAACAAGGGTGAAAGAAGCAGGAGAGCTTCTCAGAAGCCCTTGTAGTGATCCAGGCAAGAGCTGACAGTAACTGAACCACAGTGGCCATGGTAGAGGCTTGGTCTTCAGACACTGCGTATCTGGAGGCTGAGGGTAGAACCGCAGGGTCCTCTGGAGACGTATATCCCAGGACCTCCTGAAGCAGTGAATGTCCAGGTGTTGGTCCTTAGCGACTTAAAGGATGAAATTGCTATCACCTTAGCTAGGGAAGTAGGGAAGGCTGCCACTGGAGGAGGTTTGGAGAAAATCAGGAATTTGGAGGAAAGTGGCAAAAGGAGGAGGAGTGGGAGTAGATGGCACGCCGAAAGCATAGACTGCACATCTCACACGCTTGCCAGGACCCTGTCAGGAAGAGCCTGCCCTGAGGAATGTGTCATTTATCAATGTCATTGCTCTGAAATTGTTCAGGCCATGTTTATCAAGAATCATTCTGAAGCATTTCCTAAGCTCTCAGTTTCCCCATGCAATGGAACAAATCCAAAGAAATTGAGATTAAAGAAAGCATACATGTATTTTGTTACTTTTTTTTTTTTTTTTTTTTTTTTTGAGACAGGGTCTCACTCTGTCACCCAGGTGGGAGTGAAGAAGTGCAGTCACAGGGCACTGAGGCCTCAAAAACTCCTGGGATCACAGCTCAAGGGATTCTCCCGTCTCAGCCTCCCAAGTAGCTGGGACTACAGGCACACACCAGTACATCCAGCTAATTTTTAAAGTTTTTGTAGAGATGGGGGTTTCAGGCTGAGCATGGTGGCTCATGCTTGTAGTCCCAGCACTTTGGGAGGCCGAGGTAGGTGGATCACCTGAGGTCAGGAGTTCAAGACCAGCCTGGGCAACACGGTAAGACCCCATCTTTAAAAAAACAAAAAAAGAGATGAGGGTATCGCTTTGTTGCCCAAGCTGATCTTGAACTCCTGGGCTCAAGTAATCCTCCCATTTGAGCCTCCCAAAGTGTTGGGATTAGAGGCATAAGCCATCACGTCTGGCTGGTTACTCTTTATCTGAGTGGTCGTCTACCCCATGTCCACTCAACCACTTTTCCTACCACTCCAGAGAACACCCATAGTTAAGACACAGCCAGTTAGATGATGAATTACCTCGTCAATCCCCCAGAGAACAAGCTAATTCACTCCTGCAGATTCCTCTCACATTCGCCATTCACTTGCGCTCACCCACTCAAAACATGTTCTTGGGAGAAGATCTAATAAGCCAACTTCCGGAAAGGTGTAAATAAGTGGGGAAAAAAATGAAAATACTTCCTCCCCCAGGGTATTTGAATTTTAAAGTACCCAAAACCCTAACCCAAGAGGCAAAATAATGGAATATCACTCACCAGCTTAAGGGAGTTTAAGGGCCAGTGATCTTGAATTCACGTTACCGGCAACTACCTCCTGAGAAAACAGTAGGACTCCAGGAAAAATTCTAAGTGGTTTCCTTGACTGTCCCACCTTTACCTCTCCCGGTAAGGTCCTCTGGAGGTGCTCACACTTTCTGCTTGACTGAACCTCGTTCCTTTGTGTGGTATACCCTTCGCTCCTTCCCTGCTATTCCCTGAATCAGGGACTCTTTCTGTGACTCGGCTCAAATCAATAAATAGATAGCTAAACAAATGGTGCCATTATCCTTGCCCCTACACTGTGAGTCAACTCCAAATATGCCAGACTATACAGAAGGCCAAGATCCAGTCGAGGCCAGTGGTTCACACCTATAATTCCAGCACTTTGGAAGGCCAAGGCAGGAGGATTACTTGAGCCCAGGAGTTTGAGATCAGCGTGGGCAACATGTTAAGACCCCGTCTCTGCAAAAAAATTAAAAATTTGTTGAGCACACAGGTGTGTGTGCATCTGTGGTCCCAGCTACTTGGGAGGTTGAGATGGGAGGCTCGCCTGAGCTTGGAGAGGTCAAGGATACAGTGAACTGTGATCGTGCCACTGCACTCCAGCCTGGGCTACAGAGTGAGACCTTATCTCAAAACAAACAAACAAAAAAAGTCATCATCTTTCTGTGCTCAAGTATGGGGTTTGACCTAACTTCTCTGGGACTCTGTGACCCTATTGC